>CAUYON010077591.1:0-21039 GCA_963573935.1 Arctocebus calabarensis | reverse complement strand
GGCAAGTCCACCACTACTGGCCATCTGATCTACAAATGTGGTGGCATTGACAAGAGAACCATTGAAAAATTTGAGAAGGAGGCTGCTGAGATGGGAAAGGGCTTCTTCAAGTATGCCTGGGTCTTGGATAAACTGAAGGCTGAGCATGAACATGATATCACCATTGATATCTCCCTGTGGAAATTCGAGACCAGCAAATACTACGTGACTATCATTCATGCCCCGGGACACAGAGACTTTATCAAAAGCATGATTACAGGCACATCTCAGGCTGACTGTGCTGTACTGATTGTTGCTGCTGGCATTGGTGAATTTGAAGCTGGTATCTCAAAGAATGGGCAGACCCGTGAGCATGCCCTTCTGGCTTACACACTGGGCGTGAAACAACTAACTGTTGGTGTTAACAAGATGGATTCCACTGAGCCGCCCTACAGCCAGAAGAGATACGAGGAAATCATTAAAGAAGTCAGCACTTACATTAAGAAAATTGGCTACAACCCTGAAACAGTAGTATTTGTGCCAATTTCTGGTTGGAATGGTGACAACATATTGGAGCCAAGTGCAAACATGCCTTGGTTCAAGGGATGGAAAGTCACCCGTAAGGATGGCAATGCCAGTGGAATCACACTGCTTTAAGCTCTGGATTGCATTCTGCCACCAATTCATACAACTGACAAGCCCTTGCGTCTACCTCTGCAGGATGTTTACAAAATTGGTGGTATTGGTAGTGTCCCTGTCGGCCGAGTAGAGACTGGTGTTCTCAAACCTGGCATGGTGGTCACCTTTGCTCCAGTTAATGTTACAACTGAGGTGAAGTCCGTTGAAATGCACCATGAAGCTTTGAGCGAAGCTCTTCCAGGAGACAACGTGGGCTTCAAAACGTCAAGAATGTGTCTGTCAAAGATGTTCGTCGTGGCAATGTTGCTGGTGATAGCAAAAATGACCCACCAATGGAAGCAGCTGGCTTCACTGCTCAGGTGATTATCCTGAACCATCCAGGCCAAATTAGTGCTGGCTATGCTCCTGTACTGGATTGTCACACAGCTCACATTGCCTGCAAGTTTGCTGAGCTGAAGGAAAAGATTGATCGCCACTCTGGTAAGAAGCTGGAAGATGGCCCTATATTCCTGAAATCTGGTGATGCTGCCATCGTCGATATGGTTCCTGGCAAACCCATGTGTGTTGAGAGCTTCTCAGATTACCCTCCTCTTGGTCGTTTCACTGTTTGTGACATGAGACAGACAGTTGCTGTTGGTGTCATCAAAGCAGTGGACAAGAAGGCTGCTGGAGCTGGCAAGGCCACCAAGTCTGCCCAGAAAGCTCAGAAGGCTACGTGAATATTATCTCTAATGCCTGCCACCCCAGTCTTAATCAGTGGTGGAAGAACGGTCTCAGAACTGTTTGTTTCAATTGGCCACTTAAGTTTAATAGTAAAAGACTGGTTAATGATAACAATGCATCGTAAAACCTTCAGAAGGAAAGGAGAACGTTTTGTGGACCATTTGTTTCTTTTTGTGTGGCAGTTTTAAGTTATTAGTTTTTAAAATCAGTACTTTTTAATGGAAACAACATGACCAAAAATGTGTCACAGAATTTTGAGACCCAATAAAACAAAGTTTAATAAGAAGAAAAATAAGGGCTTCTTTTTTATGTTCACCTATTTCCCTTCTGATGTTCTTTCTCTATGTAGGTCCAAGTTTCTGACATGTGTCATTTTCCTTCTGCATAAAGAATTCCTTTAACATTTCTCACAAGACAGGCCTACTGCCAACCAACTTTCTCAGTTTGCTTAAGAAAGGCTTTATTCCTCCTTCACTTTTGAAGGATAATTTCACTGGGTATAGAATTATAAGTGTTTCCCCCCCTCCCCACATTAAATAGTGTACTCTCTTCTTGCTTGCATGGTTTCTAAGAAGAAAATGAACATAATTCTTATCTTCGATCATCTATAGATAGGCAAGGTGTTATGTTTTTCCCTTTAGCTTATTTCAAGGTTTTGTATTTATCATTAATTTTTCTGAAGTTTGAATATAACATGTGCATATATATATATATTCAGTTCATTTAGCTTTTTACTTTTTAGTATGGACACACACACACACACACACACACACATATATATATATATATATATATAGGTGTATAGGTATATATATATATATATATATACCCTGTTATATGATATATATATATATATATATATATATCCTGTTTAAAATTCTCTGAGCTTCCTTGGTTTGTGGTGTTGGAGATTAATTTGTAGAAATTCTTAAACTTAAGCTTTAAATATTTCTTCTATTCCGTCCTTTCTTCATCTTCATGTTACATATACCTTTTATAATTTTGGTTATTCTGTTTTGATGTTGTTGTTTGTATGTTTGTTTTTATTTTCACTTTGCCTTTTAAATTTGCAAGTTTCTATTCAGATTTGCATAAGCTCAGCCAGTCTTTCCTCAGCTGTGTCTAATACACGTGTTAGCCCATCAAAGGCATTCTTCATTTCTGTTCCAGTGTCTTTCATCTCTAGTGTTTCTTTTTTTCCTTTTTTTTTTTAGAGACAAAGTCTCACTCTGTTGCCCTTGGTAGAATGCTGTGGCGTCACAGCTCACAGCAACCTCCAGCTCTTGGGCTTAGGTGATTCTCTTGCTTCAGCCTCCCTAGTAGCTGGGACTACAGGCACCCGCCACAGCGCCCGGCTATTTTTTTGTTGCAGTTTGGCCGAGGCCGGGCTTGAACCCACCACCCTTGGTATATGGGGCTGGCGCCCTATTCACTGAGCCAGAGGCACTTGATTTTTATTCGTAGGATTTCCATCTCTCTGATTATATTGCCCATCTGTTACTGCATTCTACTTTCCTTTATCTAAATTATCCTAATATATTAATCATAGTGTTTAAAATTCTTACTCTGCTAATTCCACCTTCCCTCCTGTGACTGGTTCTGATTTTTCCTCTTGCTCTTCAAACTGTGTTTTCTGTCTTCTATTTTGCCTTGTACTTTTTATTAGGTAGCTGGACATGAAGTACAATAGGTCATCAGTAACATGCCGGTGTGAAGTGTGGAGGAGGGGATGTATCCTACAGTCCTGGACACTTCAGTGAGTCTGCGCCTCTGGTCTATGGACTTTACAAGTCAGCTCCCACCCCACTTGATGGCATGGGATGGCTAGACCAGGCTGGCTTTCTCTATGTCTCTTTTTGCAAGTTGTTTTAGGCTCTGAAAAATCCTCAACAGTTTTGTCTGTGGTAACATAGAGTTTCCTGAAAGCAGACGTTGTTGAGAAGAGCAGAATGCTCCCGCGTATTTCTGTGGTTACCTCCCCTCCCTCTGCCATAGGTCTGAGAACGTGGTTAAGCCATTGGAGGTGAAACTCACAGAAGCGTCCATCCCTCTTATGACCGCGTCCTCCTGGGGTCTCAACTCTCAGAACTGCCTACTTAGGGCCTTCAGCAGTGTAGTGACCCCAGTCCAGGCATCCCTGTCCCCAGCGCTCTTTCCCATAGAGGTGCCTGCTCATTTCTCTTTCTCTCGCAGGCTGTGATTCCTTGTGTCCACCTGTCTGTCTCTGTCACTTTGAGGGCAGCCACATGCTCTGTGGCCTTACTTCTCGGAGAGATCTGAAAAGGGTTGCTGATTTTTCAGTTCATTCAGCTTTTTACTCGTTGTCAGGATGGAGTGTTAACTTTCAAGCTTCTCACGTGCCAAGCTGAAAACCTGAAATCCCATCCTTGCTCTTTCCACATTAATTTCTTAATATTATCAACTTCAAAAAATAAGCAACTCTGGAACCAACGGCTATATTTCAGTGTCTACACATATGTCTTAAAAATAACCAATTTCTCCTATTTATTTTATAGCAACTGTCTTTTTGTTACATTTCAATACTAGTGAAATTAAGTTTTGTGAATGTTAGGCTATGAAAGGATAACCCCAAAGCAATGCTGAATTTTAGAAACCTCAGCCCCCAGGTCACTCAACAATCCAACTCATTGAAGGAAGTTATGATTTTCTGGAAGTTTTTTGATTTCTTCAGACTCCCTCTTCGCCTGTGGATTTTTAGTTAAACGTCTGTAGTCAATTCTTTCATGATTGCATGCACTTTTCAACTGAACATGTCCAGACTTCAAATTATCAGTCTCATTTTTTTCTCATGAGGTTAAAATACATTCTAGTCTTCTTATCTTATTATCTGCAATTTGTTATGTAGGAAAGCCCCGTACATACATCCCCACACGTTCACACACTCACAAGCTCACACACCCACAAGTCCACATACACATGCTCACACACCTGCATGCATTTGTATGAAAACACAAGCGCTATTTCCACAACATAGTCACCAAGTCCAAAGAAAACTTACTATAGTTGTCTGCCAGGAAATTGAATCTCCTGATTGGGTTCCTAATTAGATAATGACACCACTGTGTGCTCATATACCCAGGCTCAAACCCTTTGAATCAAGCATTCATTCATTCACTTTTTTCAAGAGTCATGGTGGGCTCACTATATTGCTCAGGCTGGACTTGAACTCCTGAACTCAAGGATCCTCCTGACTCAGCCTCCTGCCTACAATACAAGTCTTTTTTTTTTTTAAGAGACAGACTTTTCACTTTATCACCCTTGGTAGATAGCTCACAGCAATCTCCAGCTCTTAGGCTTAGGAGATACTCTTGCCTCAGCCTGCTGAGTAGCTGGGACTACAGGCGCCTGCCACAATGCCCACCTATTTTTTGTTGCAGTTTGGCCTGGGCTGGGTTTGAACCCACCACCCTCGATATATGGGGCCAGCACCCTACTCATTGAGCCACAGGTGCCACTCACAATACAAGTCTTTGTCACTGCACCCAGCTCAAAACAAATATATATATTTTAGGAGTTATAGTACATCAGATTCTGGGGATAGAATAATGAACAGAATCAAATTGTAACTTTCCTATTAAGCTTGTAGTCTGCTGAGGAAGGCGATATTAATCAAGGAAGAAACTTGGTTAATTAATATCGATTAATGATGCTACTTTATGAATTTGTTAGGAACAATAACAGGAACCCTATAGGTTTGTCTGGAATTGGTGACAGCGACATTAGTACATCTGGAAAAGTTGTAGCTACCCAGGTGGAGGTGGAGGGAATTGTCAGGGAGAAGCAAAAGCTTGGTGAGTTAGGAAGTGACAGTGGCTTTTGATATTTGGAGCAGAGGATGCCAAAGCAGGAATGAGGGTTCAGATGATCAGTAACCTTGTCAGAGCTACAGAGTTCTTCTTTATTAAAGGAAAACTATTGAAGGGATTTGAATTCAGGAATTTAACAAAAAAATAAGAAATAAATTTTGAAAAAAGGAACTCTCAATCAAGAAGTTTTTCTTGAGGATTGAAGAGAGAGAGAGAGAGAGAGAGATTATTAGTTAAACAAAAACTTCCAGGGATAGAAACTGACAGTTGTAATCCAGTGACTTAGGAGGCTGAGGCAAGAGGATTGCATAAGGCCAAAAATTCAAGTCCAGTCTGGGCAGCATAGCAAGACCCCATATTGCAAATAAAAAAATAAATAGCCAAGCATGGTGGCACATTCTTATAATTTCAAATACTCATAGGTGTGGTCCCACCAATTACCCTCCCTCCACCCATCCCTTCCCCCTCTTATTCCCCCTTCATCTAAAGCTTGGGTTATAGCTTTCATATGGAAGTGTGGGTGATTAAGTGTAGAGTATAAATGTCTTAACACAATAATTAAGAAAGAGCAGTGAAGGCTATGTTAACCAGTTTGTTGTAAACATTTCAAATGGTATATAAAACCAGCACACTTTACCCCATAAATGCACGAATGTACACAGCTATGATTTAATAAAAAACATTGCAGATACTCAGGAGGTTGGTGCAGGAGGCTCACTTGAGCTCAGTAGTTTGCGGGTACAGTGAGCTATGATTCTGCCACTGTACTCCAGACTGGGCAAAAGAGCAAAACCCTGTCTCTGTCTCTCAAAAAAAAGGGAAAATTAAAAGAAATTGGTCACCTGCAAAAATGCTCTAAAAATAATTACTAAGGACATTTCTTCAACCTGAAACATCTGAAATAAGTAAGGAGAAAAATGAACTAACGTTTTCTAGTGTTGTTAAAGTTATGTTTGGTGGTGGAAAACATCAAACATTATAGCATTTGTCTGATGGTTTAGTGTATGCAGAGGTAACATTTAAGAGCACTATATCATAAACAGAAATGGTCAAGGAATTTAAATGTTGATAAGATGTTTCATATTCCATTAGATTAACAAAATATTCACTTTAGTAGACTATGATATATTACCTGTGTGCACTGTAATTCCTAGAGAAACTACAAAACTTACAGAGATGTACTAAAAAATACTACACATCAATCACACTGGAATTATAAAAAAAAGATCAAATAGCCCACATGAAAACAGGAAAAGAGAAACAGAAGATTGAAAAATGAAGAGAACTAAGGAAAAAATAGTAAAAGTATAGATCAAGTTGTATGTCATTTTAATATCTCCATTAAACATGAGTAGTCCTAACCTACCAATTAAAATATAGAAGTCTGGAGATAGACTATAAACATTGTGACCCAATTATACACAGTCCAAAAGATGTGTACTACTATTGTATTGATGGGTATGTTACCAATAAAAGAGTAGAGAATTAAAAGCTACAGAAATGCCAATTAAAAGAAAACTGGAATGGCAATATTAATATTGCCAGTAATGAAGAAGGATGATAGAAGTTGATAAAAGGGTCAATTCTTTAAGAAGACTAAGAGAATTACATACAAACACACACATTATATAATGTATATATACACACATGCATATATTTATACACACACACACACACACCAAACAATAGGGCTTCAAAGTACCTGTAGCAAAAATTGACATATCTTAAAGAAAATAGAGGAAATATGAAAATATAGTGTGTGATTGAATACTCCTTTTTAGCACTAGATAGAAAAAAGAAGAATACGCAAACAGGAGAAACAAAGAATGCCGTCTGTAGACAAGATCTAATTGAGACGTGGGGAACATTCCACCCAGCAATGAACAAACAATGGACATTCTTTTGTTTTTGCAGATTTTGGCTGGGGCTGGGTTTTGAACCCACCACCTCTGGTATATGAGGCTGGCGCCCTACTCCTTGAGCCACAGGCGCTGCCCAAGAATGGACATTCTTTTCAAGGGTAGCTGAGAGTGTGGAATAGGAGTTATTAGTACTGTGATGGTGAAACTATTCCCTCTGTTTGGGACACATATGAAGTTTGGTGAGAAATCCAAAGAGACATTCAGACTTAGACACACAGATGAAGCTCTGAATTGAGTGTTTTGAGGAGAGAGAGGTGGAGACGATGGATGGTGCGAGGACGGAGAGAGGGTTGATTTGGATGTGCTACCCAGAGCCATCACTGAGGGCGCTACTTTCTTCGTTTCCTGCTGCCTCAGTTTGTTTTGTGCTAATATAACAAAATATCTGACATTGGGTAATTGTTATATCACACTTTAGAAGTGTCCAGTGGAATAGCAATGTTATGGCAGTTGAATACTCAACATCATCCAATTTGAAAATACATGGACGAAGTTCTAACAATTTTATATCTTTTAAAGAATAATTTTTAGGGTGGCACCTGTGGCTTAAAGGAGTAGGGCACTGGCCTCATATACCAGAGGTGGCAGGTTCAAACATGGCCCCGGCCAATAAAAAGTGGCAAATAAAAAAAAAAAAGAATAATTTTTAAAATGAGTGAAACCATAAGTGTCATGCATGCAGATATAAAATGAAATATGTTAAAGATTTTATTTAATTCATTTTTAAGCATGAAACAAACAAATGCCAAACTGGTTCAAATCAGTAGAAAAAGAAAGCAACGCAACATGTATACTGTAAAGAAATGCTTTACAAATGAACCAAAACTGTTTTTTTCCTACGGCAGCAGAGAATGGAAGTGAAGTCAATATATTCAATGGACAGAGTTTATTTGCAATTTTGCATTTTATCAGTTTTCTACAACTTACCGAGTTGTATGGTAACACAAAAGCAAGGAAAGATGAGGCCGTACTATGAACAATGTGTGGTTTTTCCCTGGAGAAGCCTAGCAATTTTTTTCTTTTTTTTTTTCATTTTGTTTTACACATTATTTCTTTTTCTTTCCAAATTAGTATTACAATTCTCTTACTTCATAGACTTCTACCCTGTTGTGTTATTTTATGCTTGATGGTCATACCAAAATAACTATTTGAATACAAATGAACACATAAATTGAAATATTATTTGTAAAATTTTCTGTCACTGTATGGATCTAAGTGTTAATATAAATTTCTCCTGGTTTGGGACATTATTCCCATCCCCAGAACTGAAGAGTAATCAAAGCAACCTGAACATGTTGCAGACTTAACTTATTTATATTACAGATAAAAGTAAAAATTTATTTTAAATATGACTAATAAGACAGGTAGAGTTGTTGCCATATTGTTTATTCATGGATAAATGTACCTTTGCTGGAATGACACAGGCTTCAGCATATGTTATATTGATATTTTTGTTATTATAATAAAAAAGAAAAAATTTGTATCAACAAATTTTGATGATACAAGATGGAGGGGAATTCCTCATGTCAAAGTTAGTAATCAAGTGTGAATTCCTTCATGCTGAATTCATGAAGTTATCTATATATCTAAATATCTGGGCTGTCTTTTCATTAGATACTCCTTCATTTTGTTGAAAGTAAAGATTGGCTCCCAGCTACTCCGGAGGCTGAGGCAAGAGAACCGCCTACGCCCAGGATTTGGAGGTTGTTGTGAGCTGTGACACTACAGCACTCTACCGAGGGCGACAAAGTGAGACTCTGTCTCTACAAAAAAAAAAAGACTGGAAACTTGGGCGGCACCTTTGGCTCAAAGGAGTAGGGTGCTAGCCCCATATGCCGGAGGTGGCAGCTTCAAACACAGTCTGCTCCCCCTCCCAAAAATTGGAAACTAACAGAAATGCAAAAGTCAGTTACAAATTAGTAATGGATGGTCTGCCTCTCAATATCAGTATTGGTAATTGTCCTTTTGTGTGGTATAACAACTTTGAACAATGCATCAAGGAAGATTTCAGATAGACCTGCTGTTTTTAAGTGTGAAATTTACAAAAAGGGAGATTAAGAAAAAGATGATTTGTTCAAGGTTGTCACCTCAATTTATTTTTCTCATGCAGATTTTCAAAGAAATAATGTATATGAAAGGTGAAGAGCTAGAAAATGGTTTAATTGAAACAGTGTTTCAGAAAGGGTGGTCCATGAACCAGCAGCCCTATATAGGAACATTCTAGAAGTTCAAATTCTCAAGCCCAAAGGCAGATCTACTGAGTCAGAAACTCAGCCGTCTACACTTTCAATAATCTCTTTAGCTGATTCTGATGTGTGATAAAGTTTGTGAACCCCTGACTCAAAACCATCAAGCCCCTGCAACTCTTGGAAAATCTACCTGAGTATCAATTTCTCGGCATAAAGAGTACTTTTCCCTTGATATCCTGAAGTTTTTGTATTTTTTTCCTGAACATGTTGTGCATTGTATGCTTTTATGTTTTATTCTAGCAACCCCTCCAAATTAAATACAATATCATGTGCCGCATTTTCTATTACAGTTATTTACAAATGCAAATTAATTTTCCTACATTGGTTTAATGCTTGCATTATATTGATAAGGTTACTGTGGCTTCCTTCTAGCACTGGCAAACTATGATACCAAACACATTTACATACAGAATGAATGGACTCAGACAGGACTGTGCCTATGTGTGTTTATAGAATGAATGGACTTGGGCATAAAAAGGAAGTAACCAAACAAAAACGTATCCAGTTGACTCACTACGCACATCTCTGTGGAAGGAAGTGACTGTTAATGGCAAACTCCCTGCATGTGTGAATTTGTATGTATTTATGTATATAAATCACACACTAGGTATTCTTCATATTACTATTCTTTTTTAGGACATGGTGTCTAAATGAGATTGGAACAATATGATTTCTCCACAAGATTACAATAAGAATTAAATGAGATAAAGCAGAGCGCCTAAAACTTACTAAATCTTTAAAACTTAGCAATTTAGTATTGTTATCATCATTGTTACTATTAGTACCAAAGTTTATCACCTGTGACACACAGGATATGACTATTAGAATACATGTATATTCTTATACGGCAGGTGATAATGAATGAAATATTCCAATAAGTACTTCATTGAAGTTTCTTTAATAGTAAGATCCTTCATGGATTGGGAGGAGAAATTACTCAACACAGCATTTATAGCTTCGTCTACCTGCCTATGTGAATAGAGAGAAAAGTATGAAAGAAAAAGAAAGATGGTGAAGAAAAGAATATAAACAGGAGACTGACAGGGGGAAAGCATCAGCAAAAATCAAGCCTATAAGACGGAGTGGAAAGTCAGAGCAGTGGAGAAATCAGTGAAATTATGTGACGCTGACACCTGCAGCTTTTAGCAGCTGTTCTCATCCAATGTCTTGCACTTCCGTAAATAGGGAAAAAAATGAAATTACGTGACTTGATCATGATTAACAGAGCTAGGGTTGGAATATGGTGATTTTGAATTTTTTTAAAATGACATTTATGCATCACGTGTTTGCCCAGATAAATACTGGCCCAAGTGGAACCCTGTAGACCGGAGCCAGGGCAGCCGGCTGTTACCCTCACACTCAGTGTACGATTATCACATCCTAATGTGTCATCAACCTTCTTTCTGCTTCTCCACATCCATGGTCCTGGCTCTTATTATTTTTAACTAGAGTGCTGTAGACACCTCCTGATTAGGTTGTATGCCTTTGTTCTGGACTTCTGCAGAACACTGTTCTCACGCCCACTGGACTAATCTTTCTAGAAGGACAAGGCGAGGGATGCTACTTCAACTAATCACCATCCCATTTAGAATGGAGAACAAATTCTTCGTCATGACACATGAGGTTTATTCTGATCACAGCTGTTTTCTTATTGATGCCCTTTGTTCAAGTGAAAAAGATTTTTTTTTTTAAAAATCATATCGTGTACATTAATGAGACCATGGGGGACAACGTGCTGGTTTCATATACAATCTGAACTATTTTCATCAAACTGGTTAACATAGCCTTCACGGCATTTTCTTAGGTATTGTGTTCAGACCTTTATATTCTGCATTCAGTAAGTTTCACTTGTACCCTTCTAAGATGCACTTTAGGTGTGATCCACCCATTACCCTCCCTCTACCCATCCTCCCCCCTCCCTTCCCCTCCCTTGCCCCTTTCCCCATATTCTCATGCTGTAGTTGGGTTATAGCCTTCATATGAAAGCTATAAAAGAGAATTAATTAAAAGTCCTGAAACAGTTCACATCCTGTAAACGACATTTTCACACAGACTATTTGAAATGTTCCCTCTTCCTCATCTAGCATCTCTGGGCGCCTCCCATGTCAGCTCAGCTCTGATCTTTCTGGAAGCTCCTACTTGTGCTTCTCCTGAGCCCCCTCCCTCCCTCAGGGAGCCCCCCAAGGCCCTCATGATGCATTTCAACTGTTTGATCAGCTTTGTTCGTTCGCTCGTTTAAGCAACAAAAATCATCGAATGTGTCCTATACTGAAAACACAGTTCTGAAGCAAGAATATGACAATCCCCACGCCAGGCAACATTTTCCTCCTGCAGAGCTTGCAGTGGGAAGAAGGAGGTTGCAACCTGGACAATTCTGGCGCAATCCGACACGTATAGGAAGGAACCCACAGGATCGGTCTCATCTTCCTTCAGCGTCTTGTGTCTGCCTAGCAAAGTTCTTATTACATTTCCAAGAAGAAACTATATCTCTATTACTGGTTTTCAGTGCTAATATCACTATAGATTCATATTGCAGGAGACTGAGAAATGAACGTGAAATAATAAATTAATATATGTCATTTTAATATATGATCTGAAGAGACACACACCCTCAGGAAGCTATTCTTGCGATTGATGCTTATTATTAAATTATTTGTTATAGTTTGTTGAAATTTAGATTTCAGTTTGAGAGAGTTTTCTTTTGTGTTTACAGAGAAAATGGCAAGCCCTCTTGTATACCCGAAAGCTCTTATGAAGCCTCTGATGATGTAAATTTGGTAATCTGATCCGATAGGATGTGACCTGTGGTGACCACCTGTGTCCCTTCTTCTGGCGCTCTGCTCCTGTCCTTGTGTCAGCCGCAGGGGCCAGCTCCTACCTCTGGTCTCTATTTGCTGGTGCATTTGCCAGGAAGGCTCTGCCTGTGGGCACTAAACGTACAGTTCCCTTTATTCCTAAAAACAGTGTCCTCACGCCCTCACTATGCTCTCAGTATTTCTCTAGCCTGCCATGATATTTCTCTTCTTAGCACTTTCAGTACTTGACATCATTTGTTTCTGTCTTCATCCATTTTTTAAACTTTCTCCCTCTTGCATGTAAGCTGCGTGAGTGCTGGGACTTCATCTTGTTCAGTCCTGAATTATCACTGACCAGGACATGGAGTGCGTTTTCAGTTACGGTTTGCTGAAGGCCATGTGGACTGTGCAACTCCCAGGAGGGAGAACTGGAGAAGAGAGATTTAGCAGATACTGAGGGGTGGGGAAATGAAGGGAAAAGTAAATAATGCAGGAAACCCTCAGCTTGTTCTTTTCTCAGGGCAGGACGGTAACAGCCTTTCTGATGTCTAATGAATATTGATTGATGAATATGTAGCTGCCCTCTATAAATATTTAGAGATGAATGAACATGACCATCTGGATGGAGGCTACCTGCCCTCTTTACCTCCTGGGTTTGAGGCTTGGGCCCCTGGAAAGTGGCTAAATTTAACATTTGAACTTCTCTTTTCCGGAATAAGTGTTCTTCAGTTTACCATTTCCCATCATCATTTATATTTTCAAATATTATTTTAAAATTCTTACTCTTTGAAAATAATTCAAATTTTTCAAATTGATTTTAAGGCATTGGCCATAGGGCTTTTTGCAATACTTTGGTCAGAATTTGACAAAAAATGAGACACATGGAAAGTAAATGCCTGCCTATTATGTGTATGAGAAATCTAGAACTTTCCGTGCCCTTGAGTTTTGAGTCATTATGAAACTAAGGACTCATGGATGACACTGACCTTTTAATGCTGCTAGGTTCAAAGAATTGCATTGGATCATTAAATATGTTTTAAATATAGCAAAATAATCACAAAAGAACAGACTGTTCTGATAACTTGAATCTATTTCACTATGTAGGAAAATCATTTAATGGCTTGCTTTGCATTATTTAATGTTTGTATTTAATTCTTCATGAACAATTCAACTTACCTCTTGAGTTGAAAGGCTTATAACAATTTAATTTGTAACTTAGAGATTTTAAGTTAATATATAATTTGTTATTTCATTTTTGCACACTTGAGACATAAAACAGAATATTAGGATTCTACAAACTGGGAAGGATTTTCCCACTTAACTTCTGGTTTTGAAGAGTGGTTTCCATTTTCTACAGAGGGATAGATTTGATTCTTGGGATCGCTGGTCGTATTCCCTCTGTTTATCAGTATACTGAAAGTAATATAGAAAGTTTTGTTAATATCCCTCTTCCATCTCCCCGCCAGCTGTCCATGAAGGAGCCTCAGCTGAGTAATTCCTGTATGAAGGATTCGTCAGCGTTGCAGTGACTCGTAATTGAAGACATGGGGGTTCATGTACTTAAGTTGTGTTTTATAAAAGTGACAGAATGAGAGCATCAAATCCTAACCGCTAGACCACCAGGGAAGTCAAGAGTGACAGAATGAGAAGCTGTTAGATGAGAAAACTTAACCTACCATAATTTGGCATTCAAATTAAGTGTATATATATTACATATAGATTATATATATATATTATGTTAAGAAGGAGGGGTTTTGTACCATCTATTTTTTAGGATATAATTGCGTGTTTGTACATGTATAACATACACACATAGAGATATAAAGTAAAACGTTATCACTCAGGTGAACAGAGTCACTCTTTCTCTCTGTCCTCCACTGGCTTCACACAGAAACAGCGAGCTAGCTACAAACAGCATCAGAGATTCTGGTGAATCTAGACAGCTAAAGAGCTAGCATCTAGTAATCACGGCACAGAAAGGCTGAATCTTATCGCGTCATTAAATTCTATGTTTTGGAATGTTTATGTCATGATGAGATGAAAAGCACAGGAAGAATGAAGTGTTGCATGAAACATGGTTTGCCCTGATTCTTAGATATGGCACAGCAGTTGAGGAATTGTGGTGCTTTGTGGCGTGGAAAGAGGAGAGTTCTTTCGAACACTCACTCTTACGTTTAGTGAACGAACCCATCTTTGCCTCTTGTGCACCTGACTATCGCCTATATTCTTTTCTACTATTATTACTAATTTGAGTGAGAATATAATGGCTTTCTTAATTCTTTAAGTAGATTTTTTTTTATTACTGAACAGATTTCAAGTAGTTTACACTCTGCGTGCAGAAAGACAGGTTCAACATCTAATCAAATCACCTTGTTTTTTTGCCCAGCTACTGTCTCCCTACCTGTCACCATCTCTCTGTCTAGCTAGCGATCTTGATTTTGGAAGTGTCAAGGGCCAGGGATGCCAGGAAGCCTCCATACTGAAATATATATATAAAGTCCGAAAGAAAGAGGGAGGGGTGGGGAAAGGAAGAGCAGAGAGAGGGAAGGAGCGAGGTGGGTGGGGTCTTGGTGTGTGCTACACCTTTTGGGGGCAAAACACGATTGTAAGAGGGGATTTATCTAAGAAATGAAATCAGTGTAATCTGGTTTCTTGTACTCTCAATGAATCCTCAACAACAATAATAAAAAAATTCCAGTTAACAATGAATAGTATAGAAGCCCAGATATTTCGGACTTCCACAAAGTTTCAACTTTAAGGAAACTTTTATGTTGACACTCAAGTTTTATTAGGCACTTGCTTTTTAAGTGTATTGCCTGAGCATGAGTTTCATGGAGACTTACATTAAGAAGGAAAACTTTTAAGTGGAAAACTTTACTGCATTTCCCAATCTGTCAAAATTAATTGAATGTGGTCAGTGAATACCAATACATTAGAGTTATTGTACATGTTTCAGTGGATAAAGAAAATACCTTTGAAACTTCAATATCACTCAACAAGAAATATGTTCAAATGAAAACATTGTAAGTACAGAATGATGGAAAAAATATGTTGTTTTTCTTGATTAAGAACATCCACAGTCTTTCACAGAATACTCCGAGGAAGGCCAGAAACATAATGGGAAAAGTGCAAAATCTATTGAGGGCTTTATTGGCTCAGTTATTCTCTGAATCACAGCAGATATAAATACTCTCCTTGGCCTTAGGGCTGCCTTCAGAAGTGCTTGTCTATATCAACTTAGATTGCAAAGTAAATATGAAAACTAAAAAAACTGCTGGTGACTGTGTTACTCTACTATAGGCAGAGATTGAAAAATAGTGCAATAATATTCTCTGTAGCTGACCAAGACCAGAGCTCTTAAGAGGGGGTGACAGGTGATGTCCTCATCCCCAGGCCCTGACTCACTAAATTCGAAATAGCACTTATTCTACCTCGACTAATAATCATAGCAGTTGAGTTGCACCAAACACTTTTTGTATTACTCCTCTGTGGCTTCTGCTGCAAATGTCATTTTAAGAACTTTATAAAGAAATAAAAATGATTAATTTAGACTCTGTTCTAGATTTTAAATATGTTAAAATGTAAAACTTGTGCGTGAAGTATAATGTTTCCATACACCTTTATTTTACAAGAATTAAGAGGTTATCACACAGCAGAATAATCCTGTGTGTGGCTCTATTGAAGCTTCATCTGTTTAAGAGCAGAGAGGGTGTTCATTTCCATTTGAGAGCCTTTAGCACCTGCCACAATAATAAACATAGTATTTTATAAATGAATTAAAAAATAATAAAAATAATGGCGGTGGACAATGTTGTTATGCCAATTTTTTTTTCCCCTTAGAATTTCAAGGGGGAGAATTCTCTGGAGCTCTGTCCTTGGCAAAGGATATTTAAGAACTCAGGGAGGATTCAAATTTAATTTCTGGAGACATAACCCTGTTTTGACATGCTTTTCAAGCCATAGCTGCTAAGATTTCAGTTCTAAAGTAGATAAAATGAGGAAAGTTGACTGGAGTCAGCTGAAATTGGTGATGGGCATAATTTAACAGCAGCAACAACAAAAAGGATATAGAATATTTCTTACATTGTAAATGTTTTAAGATCTAGTAAGTATGTCTAGGGGTTTGAGAGAGAAAAATGTGGCCATTTAATCTTCAAATTTCTAACATTAATTGTTAATTATAACAAATGGGTAAAGCAGGGTCCGTGCAGTTATGAATCATCTCCCAGAAGGCCAAGGAATCAAACTACTGGGACATTTACACAGGGAAAAGGATATCCTTTCTGTAAGCCAAAAAAATTTCAGTTTCCCTGAAATCAATTGATTTCCTTGAAATCAATGACTGCATCATCAATAGATTTCCCGCCTACTTCAACTGGAAATTCTTTCTTGAGAGTCTGAAATTTCAAAATCAACTATGTGCTTAATTTTGGAGTTAAGTGGTTGTGACATGCTGGTGTAAGGAGCAGAAAGAACTTTTGATCCTAATCTTTCCCTTCCTCTGTATCACCCACCACACTCAACTCCCTATTTGAAAACCTTTATGTTTATGCAGCCACTTTGATTTGTTGTTCTTGTTAGTGTTTGCTATAGATTGGTAGATGATGCTGATACATTTTTGTCAACAACTTGTCTCTTCAGTTGCAGTTTTCCTATTTTTCAAAAAAAGTTGAATTGCCTGGGCCTTTTAAAAATTTTATTTTATTTTATTTTTGGTCAACCTGACAATGTTGAATTTTGCCTGAGCCTTGTGCTCCTAGCAATCAGTGAAAATTTACAGATACCCCACCACCATCACTACACCTTCTGTGTCACTGAAAACAACTTCACTGCAGAAATCCATGCTTCTTCTTCACATGACTTAGACATGACTGGGAGAGGGCTCCCTGTCTACCTAGGATGAGGCCAGGCAACACCCTTCAAATCTCCTGTCTTTGCCTCATAAATGGTTGGCTGGAATGTCTCTACCTTTGGTCAATGTGGATAAAACACTTACTAACTTGTCTCGACCAAACTTGAGTTAAGCTTCTCCATCCTCTAGAGCAATGATTTTCAATCAGTGTTCCTAGAGAACTTTCAAAGATTATTAATTAAATTATTTCAAAAGAAGTTCAAAGCACAGTAAGTATTTTCTTTTTTTTTTTTGATCAGCATAATTTAAGTGTGCTGCAGAAGTTCAACTACAGGTTCAGGTGTGCTGGGAGACAAAAGAGGCTGAACTTTGAACTGCCCTTGAGCTGCTGCAAATAGAACAATCTCCTCCCAGCAGCTTCTCTGGAAAATCAGTTGACTTCAGAGAAAACTTCAATTTGCTGTTCAAAATCAAGCCACTCGCTGATCATATGACCCCGTCACATCTGGTTCTTTCTGGCTCTGTTTTCTCTGCCTCACCTTTGAGATGCTTGTCAGCTCTTGGTGAGAGTTTCCCTTTGGCCTTGTGTTATTTCCAACCACCGCTGCCCCAATTCCCCTCTCTTAACGCAATAATCCTTTTAAACAAAATCTCTCTTCTGGGCCCAGTTGGATTTTTATTTGACAGTGTAAAAATGTTTCACATAGAAAATGAGCATTGGAATAAAACAGACACACTGAGCACAAGAACAATACCCATCAGTACCTTGAGTACCCACCAGAAAGACACTTTGGTGAAAGCTTCTGGGAAAGCAGGAACAGACTGGCCAGTGAGAACAGTGCAGGGAGTTGGAGACCTTGCACCACCACCGGGCAGGGGGTGTGTGCACAGGAGAAAGGTGGGACGGAGGGAGCGTGAGATTCATCATTCATTCATTCAAACTCTACGCTTTTGTGTGATATTCCCCCAACCACTCCAGACTTTCGTATGCTCCCGAGGTCAGTGAATTGGCTTGTACCACTTGAAACGTCTGAGTAGGCTCTTCCCCTAGACGTGGGCTGCCAGAGGAGCAGAGGGGCTCAGTGGTGAACCTGGGCCTCCAGTTCTGTCCTTGGTGAAAGGCTTGATGAGAAAGTGGACTAGTTGAAATGGGGAAGTGGAACAGTGGCTGAGGAAAAGATTATCTCCGGTGCTTACTTGTTCAGAACCATAAACATAGCTGCAAAATTATAAAACAACCTCCACCATCAAACACCATTGATCAAAAACAGAGACCTATGAATCTTTGAATGATATTAAGAGTGAAAAGTAATAATTTCATTAAAAAGATGGCAAAAATTAAAATATTTCCCATTGATTATATCATGAATAGTGTTAAACTTATTTGAACAATAGATATTTTTGGCGTTAAGACATTTAGAATTTTATTGTTCAAATGAGTTTAACACCATTCATGATAGAACTGCTTCCTGACTACAATACATTGTGGCAGTGTAATCTGGTGGTATAAAAATTTGTTTAATTCCAAAAATAAAAAGTAGTCTATACAGAATAATACTTAATGTTTTGGCATTCCTTGCATTCAAATGTAAAATTATATTTAGTCTTTTTGGTGAAAGAATTATTTGACATTTCCTAATCGTTTTTAAGGATTTATGAATTGTTTTACAATGAAACAGTGAATAGATTGTATTAGTGACTACATATGTTGATTAAATAAAGCATATCATTAACTGGAGGTGGTCAAAGTAACAACAGATAAGAAATGGTGTGATTTGGGCTTTTAGTTTTAAAGAAATACTTTATGACAAGGCAAATTTCACAGCACATGAAAATAATTGTAGGGGTGCCCACAAAATTGTAGATTATAGTTAAGATCACTTCTTAACATTTTCTCTAAGTGTGTCACCATAGCTATTCTGGGATTTATTCATAAATAAATCTCCCTGTTCTCAGATTATGTTGTACTCATTTTTATTTTTCA
Organism: Arctocebus calabarensis; assembly: GCA_963573935.1. Classification (NCBI taxonomy): domain Eukaryota; kingdom Metazoa; phylum Chordata; class Mammalia; order Primates; family Lorisidae; genus Arctocebus; species Arctocebus calabarensis. Next base: position 2,069 of record CAUYON010077591.1, on the reverse strand, counting down.
TATTATAACATCATTTGCTATGTTATTTCTAAAAGGAAAAAAAGAAATCTGTTCATAGGGAAATAATTATATTAACATATTTTGTTCTCCAAATTTCTGATTAAGTAGTCGGAAAATGGAAAGAAAATATTAACTTACCTGATATGACTTCATAAAGTTTTTATTTTCTTATCTGGTTTGGCCAGGGACAGATACAAATTGTCAGCAAATCACACATTCTAATTTGACTCTTTAAGTCTATCTCTGAAATCATCTTTGATATGTAGCTTAGATTACTGTTACTTAAACCAGAGGAGTGTGCAACAGCCAGATTCCACAGAGGAAAACTTTCAAGTACTACTGAAAATTTGCATCACCAGAAGTAACAGCTTAGCCTAATAAGAGAAAGAATAACTACAACTCTCATGACTGAAATATCCTGAGATAATCCTTCAGGTGAGGCTTGACCCAGCAACACACCAAGGCTCCATTGGGCAGTTTTTTCATATAATATGCAGGAAGAAGATTGCATTGAGGTTATTGAGGAGCAGAGATGAAGCTTTTCTTTCCTCTGAAGTTTCGGTAAATGCCATTGTCATCGCATTATTTAGAACTGGAGGCAGAAAAAAACACTTAGGCCTGAAATGTTATGATAATTGGAGCCCACTCTCCTTGTGCAGAAATCAAACCCACTTGATTTTCACTGCAACAATAAGGTAGAAACATAAGGCACTGTGAATAGAGAAGGCAACCTTCTGGCGTGCAGGCCACTCTCCGCCCATGGCCCACTGCCGTTCTGCTGGCCCCTGTGGTAGTTATAAAAGCACAAAAATGAGTACAAGATAATGGTAGTTACACCTCAGACACTATAATCTCACCTCCAAACACGCAGTGTCTGGCATCTGTAACCCATTATTCAATTGACGCTGCCAGGACCAACGATCTATTTTTCTTGTGAGCTTTTTGTTTAAGTAGCCTGTTTATCATCTGTTGTGACTCCCTTTCTATCTATCCATGTTTACCTTTTAGGCGAAATGATGACTAATACTCCAAAGTATGAGTATGGTCAACTCTATTGCAACCCTTTCTTTTTCACGGTGCTGATTTGAGAAAATCTTAATGTTGATTGAATCTGCCTTCCCTGTTCCTCCACACCGGCTTGGTTCAGCACAGTGGGAGAGAAACAGACAGTGATGCTGGCATTCTCACTCCCTCTGTGTTCCTGACTATCCCAACTCGGATGCCAGATTTAACAGTAAATGAATTAAAGTGGGGTATTCCAAAACCAGCTATCGAACTATTGATCTTTCAACCTAAACTACTTCTTCTGCCATCTTGCTGATCAGGCCCCTTTTCCTACATTCTCTAGTTATAAACCTTGAGCTCATTGCTTTTTTGTTACATTCTTCATACAGTCTCTTAGTAAATAATGTTGGTTCTGCTTTACACACTCACAGGATCTGTACATTGCTTACTATCTCAACTAACACTACCTTGCTCCAAGTCACCAGTTTATCTCACAGGTATTTCTGTATTGTTCTGGTCCGTTTTTAACACAGAATCTGAATTGCTCTACAGAAACTTAGGCTTTTTGCTTTATACATGTACAAATCCCTTAAATGTCTTTCTCATTTTCATGTAGTATAACAGCCATAATCTTTTTTTTTTTCTTTTTTTATTAAGTCATTGCTGTGTTCCTTAATGCAATCATGAGGTACAATGTGCTGGTTTCATATACAATCTGAAATAGTTTCATTAAATTGGTTAACATAGCCTTCATGGCATTTTCCTAGTTATTGTGTGAAGACATTTATAATCTGCATTTATTAAGTTTCACCTGTACCCTTGTAAGATGCACCGGAGGTGTGGCCCCACCAGTTACCCTCCCTCCACTCCAACCTCCCCCCTCCTCTCTCCTCCCTTGCCCCTTTCCCCATATTCTTGTGCTATATAGTTGGGTTATAGCCTTCATATGAAAGCTATAAATTAGCTTCATAGTAGGGCTGAGTACATTGGATATTTTTTCTTCCATTCTTGAGATACTTTGCTAAGAAGAATATGTTCCAGCTCTATCCATGTAAACATGAAGG
>CAUYON010077590.1:0-14897 GCA_963573935.1 Arctocebus calabarensis | reverse complement strand
CCACTTGCCCAATCTCTGCCGCTTTAGCCTTCCTCGGGGTGTCCAGAAGCCTCACGCTGTCTCCCTGTGTCCCCAAAGGGAAGTTTCTGGGCAGATCCTGCCTGGCAGAGATGCCTGAAGTCCTCTCTCCCCAGTCTCACCGTGCCCAGCCACCAGGAAGCTGTTACTCGTCCGCCATCTTGCTCCACCCTCATGTTTGAAAGTTTTCTATTGATCATTCTAGCATGTTCCTCTAATACAAAAAATGTATTGGTTAAAACAAAACTCTATTAAAAAATTCTTTTTGACTGGGTTATTGTTGTAATTAGTACACAAATATGCTATTAGTATATTACTGATCATAATGCCATAATTGCAATTTTTTAAAATTAAATTGTAGCTGCGTACATTAGTGCAATCAAGGGATACAATGTGCTGGCTTCATATACAATCTGAAATGTATTCATCAAACTATTTAACATACTCTTCATGGCATTTTCCTAGTTATTTGTATGAAGACATTTGTATTCTGCATTTAGTAAGTTTCACCTGTACCCTTCTAAGATGCACCACAGGTGTAGCCCCACCAATTGCTCTTCCTCCACCCCAACCTCCACCCTTTCCTGCCCTCCCATATTCCTGTGCTATAGTTGGGTTATAGTCTTCATATGAAAAGTATAAATTAGCTTCATAATAGGGCTGAGTACATTGGATACTTTTTCTTCCATTCTTGAGATACTTTGCTAAGAAGAATATGTTCCAGCTCCATCCATGTAAACATGAAAGAGGTAAAGTCTCCATCTTTCTTTAAGGCTGCATAGTATTCCAGGATATATGTGTACCACAATTTATTTATTTATTTTCCTTTTTTTAAATTGAATCATAACTGAGTACATAAGGGGGGAGGATGGGTGGAGGGAGGGTGATTGGTGGGATCACACCTACGGTGCATCTTAGAAGGGTACAGGTGAAACTTACTAAATGTAGAATACCAATGTCTACATATAGTGAAAACAGTTCAATGAAAATATTTCAGATTGTATATGAAGTCAGCACATTGTGCCCCATGATTGCACTAATGTACACAATTATGATTTAATAAAAATTAAAAAAAACTCAAAAACCCCATTAAGAATAGAGTATAAATGTCTTACCAGGACAAATATGTAAGGGAGGTGGTGGTTATGTTAACAAGTTGGAGGTGATCCTTCCACATTCAAATCAAATCAGCACATTGTACCCCATAAATGCATTAATGTACACAGTTATGATTTCATAAACATAAATAAATAAGTAAATAAGAAAAGGGAATAGGCCATTTAAAGGGAGAGCAGAAACTTAAAGGAGAATTTTCAAAAGCATAGTTTGGGGGACGTGGGAGAAAGAAGCAAAGAAGGTAGAAACACCTTTTGAAAATAGGATGGTGAAGTGGAAAAAAAAGAAATTTTGGGATTCTATAGAGCAAAGAGAATCACCAATTCAGAGAACTCACAAGTCTTTCCCTAACAACAACAACAACAAAAAAACCCCAAGCAAATAAAAACCATGGAGTGGGCCCCTCTGATGGGAAGAGGGGCTGTGGACCACGTGTTCTGCGTCACGAACAACTCTTCAGTTAATTTAAGGTCATAGATAGTTTCTCCCGCGTTTCACTGGTTTAAGTTCTGTAATTGTATATCATGCAGCTAGATGTGTGATGCATTTTGAGTTAATTTTCATGTAAGGTACAGTGTTTCATTGGGGTTTGGTTATTTATTTGGTTGGTTGTTTGCGTACGGTTGTCATCAAATAGACTCTTCTTGCATTCTGTCTGTTTTATGTCTTCTTTCAATGGGAGAGACAGGGTGGAACTGCTTATTTTATCTTACTGAGAACTTCTTTCATGGAGAAACACTGAAACTATTCCTATTAAGATGAAGCTCAAGATAAAGATGCCCAGTATGTCAACTATCATTGTACCGGTATCATTAGCCAATGCATTAGACGGGATGGATTAATTAGAGGAAAATAAATGGATAAAGAAAAAAGTGAATTCGTTTCTATTTTGAGATATTAAGGCAGATGCCATAAAACAGCAACAATAGCAAAAATCATTGATAAAACTCATTCAAATAATAATTCAATCAAATAACACAATATAAAATAATGTTAAAATTCAACAGTTATTTTATTCACAACTAATAAAAAGATGACATGTTGGCAGGAAAATTAGCTTACAACAAAAGAGATTAAATGGGAGAAAATTTAACAAGAAAATGTGCAAACATATGGAAAAATTGAGGGGCACTGTTGAAGGGGCATAAAAGTAAAATTAAAACAAAAGCACAACATTCAAGACATAACAGCTGTCTTACATTAATGTATAGAGTCAATATAATAAAAATGTCAACAAGCCATTCTAGGGAATTAATCAAATTGATACTTAAGTTTGTGTGGAAAATTAAACAGGCAAGAATAGTCTACGAGTTTCAAAAAAAATAAATCTATGATAGGGAACTAGCTCTGCTTTCTGTTCAGTCATACTATATATACCTTAAAAATCAAAGTGATGAAGAATAGGCTCAAAAATAAGCGAACACATAATTGGAATAGAAGGGACAGGGCAGAAATTAACCACAGCACCTACAAAAATTTAGTATGTAATCAAACGACGTCTTAAAGCACTGGAGTGAGGATGGACATTTTAGGAAATGGTGTTGAAATAACCCACGTAGATAAAATTTGGCTCAGATCTCACACCCCACACCAGATAAACCCTTAATAAATTAGAGCTCCCAAGCTGAGTGCACTAACATGTCCTTATAGTTTCAGCTACTCAGCAGGCTGAGGCTGAGAGTTTGGAGTCCAGACTGGTCTACACAATGAAACCCCATCTCTTAAAAAGAAAACTCAGGGTTAAAAAGTTAAGAGAAAAATGCAAGTACCAGAAAGTTTTTACTATATTAAGTACTTTTAAACGAAGGTATAGGAACAGACTTTTTATTTTATTTATTTATTATTTATTTTTATTAAATCATAGTTGCATTAGTAGACAATCATGGGGTACAATGTATACATTAGTATACATTAGTGCATTCATGGGGTACAATGTGCTGGCTTCATATACAATCTGAACTATTTTCATCCAACTGTTCGACATATCCTTCATGGGATTTTCTTGTTTATTGTATGAAAACATTTGTACTCTACATTTAGTAAGACTTTTAAATTCTGACTCAAAATCCTGGAGCAACGAATGAGTTCGAAATCTGATTATTGGAAGAATGCATGGGAAAATGAATCATAAACATAGGCAAAAAGACAGTTAACAATTTAGCGATAACACTCACAGCCTATACCACACATAAATATTTTTGATATTTAAAGTGATTTTAAAAACTGAAGGGCAAAGTACAAAATCATAAACCCCACATTGAATTGTTAATGTTTTAAAGTGAGAGGGAGCGAAAATAGAAATTTAAGAGGTGAAATGAAATCACCTAGAGAGAAAGTGCAGATACAGAAGACCCAGCATGACCGAGGTCTGGTCGAGTTAAATGTAAAGAGGATAGAAAAGGAAGGGGACGTGGAATTGAAGAAGGAGCAGCCGACTGATGAACAAATTATGTGAATCTTGTGCTCCTTGCCCACCTTGATATCAAGAAATGGCTCAGAAATGAATCCTGTAGCATCACAAAGGCATAAGACACAGCCATTTATAGCAAAGCAACCTATTCATAAATTGATTGCTCAAGGCAGATAGCTCATGGTTATTTTGTATCATTTAAACAACCATGATCATTTCTGGGTTTGGAGTAATGATTTCAAACTCAATTAAAGTAAATCAATTTGTATAATATCTAAATTATGGGTCCTATCATGAGATATACCAAGTCTTCATCCATACACGTATTATTCTCTGTGAATAATTAAGTGCCTTTTGGTACCACTTAGGAAATTATCCTCTTCTCTGCTGTACAGAATCATGAAAATGCAGCTTTTCAAAGTACAAAATGTATTTCTAGGGGGAAAATATCCCAACAGAACATGGCTTACTGCTGCACATTTTAATTATGGAATAACTCTTTTATGTAACCACTGAACCACTGAAATCAGATATTGAGGGGTGGCACCTGGGGCTCAAAGGAGTAGGGTGCTGGTCCCATATACTGGAGTTGGCAGGTTCAAACCTGGCCCTGGCCCAAAACTGCAAAACAAACAAAGAAAAAGAATCAGACATTGAGTGAAGAAAACAAACTCCTTTAGCAGTGTTTCATCTATTCTCTCTCCTACGCGTTGGTCCGTGTTGAAATGCGTTGACACTGCTGTGGTTAACACACTATTTTGCGTAGCTGAGGAAAGTGGAACATTTATTATTTTTCATCATTAGTTTAACATGATTGATCAGCACTATTACTGGTGTGATCGTGATTTAAATATAAAAACACTGAGAAGTTTCTAATTTTAGAAGGAAATAATTGCAGAAACAGCCAAGTTAATCATTGTGGACACCTTAGTGTCAAGATAGGTAATTTGTAATTTTGAAAAACAGTGGTATGAAATAAAAGACATCTCATTAAGTTAATGTGATTTGTTTCCTGAAATGTTATTTAGGTGGAAACTAAACTTGAATCACTTTGACACAGGTTGCGTCTCGTAAATGACAGATTGAAAGCTGACTGACTCCCAGATCTGAACGCACTGGTCCTCTCCTCCTTTCAGAAAGCCATTCATCTCCTCAGGGATTCATCTTCATTCATCATCCCGGAGGGCTGATGAGTAAGTAATAAACAAATTTACTTACACTGAAAACGATGGCATATTTTATACCCAGTGCATACTTGTTATTATGTTTAGTTCAGAAAATATAATCTGGCAAGTTATGTACCCATAGGATGGTCGAAGAAAGAGAGAAAAATTAGAAGCATTAGGGACAAATGTTTTCATCATCTTTCTATGACTTTCAAGAGTGGAGACTCTTTGGGTTTCTCTAAACTTTCTCTGTAGAGATTCTGAAACATGTATTTCAATACACGGAGGTGGCACCCAGGACCTCAGCAGTCCTGTCTCTGCTTCACGTAACTGTGCTTCGTTTCAGGGTCTGTCTTGCTTTCCTGTTCTACTTGTTAACGTCTAGGAAGAGAAGAACCTATGGAATGCAATGATATACATTACCATATATTTCTGAGCGTAAATGCTTTTTTAAAAAACGCGTTCTTGGGGTTTTATACTCCTATGAGGTGGGTGTATGAGGTCATACGCCTGCATCACAAACTACCTTATTTTAAGGTGTTCCAAGTGGCTCTTTGTCCCTGCAGCTGGTGACGTTTAAAGAGCTTAACTAAGTGCACACTGAAGGATGTTCTCATTGAAGGAGGTGTGCAGCAAAAGAGATCGTAGCCCCCGATACTGTAGATTTAAGTCTTCGGAGTTTCCAAATGTCTAATACGTGATTATGATGACATTTTACCATTGGTGCATTTTACTTCTGACAAGAAGGGGCAGCTCATGGAAGCTAAGACAGAGTTCACCGTCCGTGGAAGTTTACACTTGGCCTTTGTCTTAAGTTGTCCAGCAAGAGCTCTCATTAATATCAATTTTCCTGACAGCTTTTATGATGTGGACACATTAATACCAGGAACTGGTCTGTGAGCACTGATATAAACTGCTGAACTGCTGTCAGGGAGCAGGGACTTCTGATCATTTACAGAGGATTTAATGTGGTGCAGAAAATTAACCTCATCAAGAATTTAGCTTGTGTATGAAGTAAGGAATATATTTATTATCTCCTAGTAAAAATATGATTTGGGAGAGAACATTCTTCCATGGTCCTAGTTGACTACAGATAATAAAAACATGAGATTTTTATCCATAATTTCTATTGATGGGTGTGCCCCAAGGCAAATCATTTCTTGACCATTTCTTTGATAACCCATCAGAAACCAAGTGCTTCATGACTATTGGAAATACTGTGTATAATCCTCAATAAAACATCTTACCTTACGGATGAGGCTTAATGACATATTTTCTTTGAAAGTCTATGGCGAAATACCATTGTATTCTTAAGTCAAAAATAGAGAATTCTAAATGTTCTTTGAACATGAAAGTGTACCTATACATGGAATAGCTTTCAGGTTCCGTTTTATAGGTGTAGTTCATTGTCCAACAATTTTTGATAGAGTATGCAAGGACGTTCTTAGGTTTCTTGTGATTAAAAACCACGAGGTTCAACCTATTGATTACTGGATATACTGCACCTGATGGGTTCACCCTTCTCTGATGACAGAAAATAGTACAGAAATAACCTCAGGTACAAGCTGCTATAATTCCTGTCATTTCCACCCCACCAGTTCTAACTTCGCCCACTTGAAGATCTCTCCAATAGACATGCTGGGCACCAAGGGAGTGAAACAAGAAAGTTTGGAACTGCTGATTTACTGGGACAAAAGCAATTAAGCCAGTAGGATAAAAAAACAGGTTCTACCAGTCACCAAACCCAATTCCACCTTACAATCTCAACTTTCATTTGCAGCACAAACTCCTACAAAATCACATTTTTTTTTTCTCAGATGAAGCTGTCAAGATACTGTGCTCCCGTTTCAAGGTGGTTCCTTTTACTGCACTTCCGTGAGGACTTTTCACATTATATTATTATTGACATTAGGGGAAGGTCACAGTATCCAGTTGGTCAGGAGTGGCTGTGCCAAGGGCAGTGATTGCCAAGATGGTCTGTTTCTGTTGGTTTATGTTCTTGGGTCCTCCCAATGGTCTCTGGGCACGGACACAAGCACACTAGCAGTCTCTCTGTGTCACCTGTGTCTGCAGACGTCCCCATGACCAAAGTGACCTCATTAACTGGACTGGACAACCATGGCTAACTTCTTCACAAGGCCACATCCATCCAATATTTCCAGACAAGTACATTTTATTTTCATTATTTCGGTGTAAGTTTGAAAGTCATCTCCACCTCACTCAACTTGAAAACACCTTTGATCAGACACAGCAATTATTCCAATCCTTATAGATCAAAATTATATTTGCATTTTTTCCTAAAAAGGTACTATTATTATATTAACCAATGAAGTATAACACAAAACAAAAAGAATCTATTTCATAAATTTCTTCGCTTACTTTCCAAGGGAATAATAAATTATCCTTTATTTGGTCTTAAGTATCACCAATATCAGCTACATCTTCAAACTCATTGTGCTAAGACCCACTCTTAGAAATGTAGGATTATTCTGAAATCATCTTCTATTGAATAAATGAGTAAAATATCAAAACAGCAGTTCTTTGTATATTTTCCATTTTTGCCACATTAAAACTAATTAGCAAGACTTGCTACATAAACATTTTAAAAATTAAAAAAGTTTTATATTTCAATATGATATAAATAACATATACATTAATGCACTAATAACCATAATAATGATAATAAACTATCTGGATTTTGTATTGTTTGCAAGTATGGAGCCATTATAGTTAAAATAGGCAAAAAAAAAAAAAGCTCAATTTTTAATGAAAATTTGCTTTGTATTTTAGAGTTGCTGAATTAGGGCTGGAGAAAATAGATCAATTACTACTCAGCTTAGAGTTCACAAGGATAAATGTTAAATTATCACCTTATAAGAGCAAAAGTAATTAGGACTTTTGTTTAATTTTATGATTATCGTCGTTTTCTAATTGAGCACATAGTGGAAAGGTATCAACAACGTTTCTCAGTCAGAAAGGTATTGACACCCTTTAAGCTTTTTAGCAGCGAAACCCACACACACTCAGCCGGCATGCACTCTGCGGTTTTGTCCATGGAAAACCGAGGAAAAAAGCAAGTCTAAGGCAACGCTGCAGGTGAGAACAAGGACGGGAAGCTGTTCTTCCTGAGCCCTGTCTGGTCCTATCCACAGAAGATGTTATGAGAGTAATATAATTGGCCAGGAGCACCCTGCACTGTAGAAGAAAGGACTTTTTGGTATCCTTGTGTTCTTTCTAAGGGCTGCAGTTGTACTACAAGTGTCAAACCTACAATCTACGTGTAGGCGTGTTCCTGGGAGAAAGAACAAGAGCTCCCTCCGCATGGGAAGGACCTGCCTGGAATTTGTGAGACTTGGCTCTCATTTGAGCTCCTCTGGCTTTTAAAAGTCACAGGATACTTCAGGATATATACCCAATAAAGGAATTATAGGATCAACTGACCTGAATATTGTGCTTAAAGTACTCTTCTGTGGATCATTAATTTTTCTTTCTGAAACAGATAGGATGGCTGCTAGCATTCAAGTTTTTTTTTTTGTTTGTTTTGTTTTCAGTTTGGAACCTAAAGGAGCAGGATATTTAGAACCTTTTCTGCTACATTTTGGATGTCTTTTTCACTCAAATAACCTTATTTGAGTACATTCCTTGCTAACTTTCTTCCTTTGTGAATATTGGACTCATTTAAGCTACCTGTAGCTATGAGGGTTATTGTTTAAGTCTATTGTGTCAATCAAAGAGATAGAATTTTTATGGCTATCAGCAGGGTAGCGCTTAGAGCGTCCATTTGCCAGTTTCCGTTATTTTAATCTTGATTATTTGGTATAAAGTCTGTTTCTCTATATGTACTAAGAGTGTCTATGGTAAAATACCTAAAATAAAGGTTAGATACCTAAAATGAAGATTAGAAAAAAGACATTCCAAAGCATCTTTTTTTTTGTTAATTTGTGAAATCTATGCTTTAGTTTCTTTCCTACCTCCTCCCACCTACAAGGAAAGTGAAAACCCTTCAATTTAAGCCTTGATAGCAAAGGAAAAAGTACCTAGAGGGTCAGTAACATCAACAGTAGGGATGAGAATTTTGTGGCTGGGACCCATGTCTCTGAACCAATTTGCGCAAATTGTGATATCTGAAAATGGTCAAGAATTGAGATTGCACAAAGGTAACATTCCTGGGAAGATGCTGATTCCATTGGGGGATGGCATTGTGATCAGCTAGTCTTATGGGCTATAAAGATGTAAATACTTTCCCACTTTTTTTTTTATTGTTGGGGATTCATTGAGGGTACTTTCCCACTTTTTTTCCTTAATGGTTTCTAGCACTGTAGCACTTATATAGTAAGTGTTCAAAAATAGTTGAGTACACTGAAAAAATAATTCACAAAACAATGTTTGTGTGTGAAAGTGTTTTGAAAATGGAAATAGAGACAAAGGTTATAGATAGAAGAAAGACAGGGGCTGAAGTCACTGGAGCGTTTTTATTGTTAAATACAAGACAGTCTAGATCTGCTCATCAAATGCTCAGACAAATGAAGACATGGAAATATTTTTTTTTTATCCTCACGTAGGTGGTTTCGGATTATAAGTCATTCAAGGATGGAGGCCATCGCTCTTTTGCTTTTCATCTCCGTGTGATTGTTGTGAATTATTCAGAGGGATGCTACATAGTCTCAAGTGAATTATTATTGATGCTTTATTATGTAAATATTTAAATATATTTTTTTTAAATAATGGGTAACTTGTGCACATTTTAATAGCATTTTGACAAAAACTTTCCATTAAGTGTCTCAAGTCAGTTTTTGCTGAGAGGGAAAACCAGAATTCTGAGAGAAATGCAAATTGATGTCACTTCTCATTTGCAAGAGTCTAGAAAATTATGAATTTATAAATATCTAATAGCAGTGGGTCAAAGAGAAACTTGCTTTATCCCTTAAGAGTGCATGACTGTTTATTTGTGTAGCATATAGAGACACACTTTCCTTAGACAGTGCTACATGGATAAAAAAATTAAAATGAGGGTATATTAGGTGAGTTTCTAAGAATTGGGTCATTAGCGACTGACCTGAGTATTGTGCTTAAAGTACTCTTCTATAGGTCATTAATTTTTTCTTTCTGAAACAGATAGGACGGCTGCTAGCATTTAAGTTTTTTGTTTGTTTGTTTGTTTGTTTGTTTTCAGTTTGGAACCTAAAGGAGCTGTTTAGAACCTTTTCTGTTAGTAAATAACTTTATTGACAACACATTGGTTATGAATTCAGTATGGAATATTTTTAGTAAAAGTCCATCAAGTCAGAAGTTATCTGTCAGAAGGCAGTAACTGAAAATGAAAGGAAGAATAAAGAACCAAAATACACAGTCCTCGGTGATATCTAAGAAACTGTTAATAGCATGTTTCTGAGTTAAAAAGGATGGCACCTGTTTGGGAAAAAATGCCTAATCTCACCATGTTTACACGAATTCCATGCTCTTACAAGTGAACAATGGTGTGTAAAAACACCCAACATGCATGTCTTCAGAGATTATCTATCCTGCATTCCTTTTACAAGCAGATATAAAATTCACTTCTTGTCAACATTATTGTAGAGTGAGGGAAAGCTTGAATATGCCTATTACAACACATCACCCTTATCTTATTTCTACCTGAATAAATATTTGAGAAGTATGAGTGTACTGCAGATATGCACATGTACATACATTTGGTCTATGAATATGTATGTGAATCTATATATACACGTTTATATTGCTTAGCTTGCACAGTTTTACATTTTTATTTGAAAATTAGGCTCATCTTAAAACACTTATTTTAATATCCCTATTTTATTGATCATTTAACCTAAAAATAGAATGTCATTTAGCGTGAACTTACAGAAACGGTTTAAAGAGACTAGAAAAAGGGAATTTGAGAAAGTTGGGTCATTTAAATAATTTTTCTAGGTTGCTTAGAAGTCCAGAGTATCTTCAAACAAAGGCGGGTGGAAGTCAGCTTTATTCTCCCCGGAGAGGAGTGTGGTCGTGTGTGTGTACATAGGTTCAGTAGCTCTCCAGTATCTTTAATATCATGGTTTGAGATCATTTTCTTTTACACATCTTTAATATAATCTTTTAAGATCATTTTGATTTACACATGCACAAATCCAGTCCCTCCGTCTATACATATTCATTCCTATAAATCTTCATAAAGCAGTAATATCACTATGTCAACAATTGTAGTTAACACAATTTTTTTAGTGTTCATGTATGTGCCTGAAAATTAATATGACAATAGTTTAATCTGAAAACAGTTAACTTGCTTTACCTTTAACAGCTTAGTTTCCCAACTTATAGGATGATGTCTATCCTTTATTTCTGTTCGCTTTTAATCCTTCCATTTTCCTGTAGCTACTGAGGTAGGGTGTTATTCACATTAGTGGCAATAAGTAAGTTTATAATAAATGCTACTTTGTATTTTCCAAGCATTTTTTCAAAGTGTTTTCAGTGCCTAGAATACTTGTTTCATAATAGTTAATTTCCTTCATTTTTTATTTTTCTTTAAATAAATGTATTTATTTCACTTACAGATATAAGACAAAGGAGTGGGGGGAAACTCTATTCTCACAAACCCAACTGAATCACTGTTGACATTTTATAATATTTCCTTTCCATACTTCTTCAGTATTTTGCTTTCTACTTTTACATAGCTATGAATAGTTCAAGTAATTGCAACAATTTCACATCTTGTTTCCTTTCTTTTAATATTATTATGTAGGCATTTGTATTACATAGCCTTTCATCACCATCGTTTTAAAACCTGTGCAGCAATCCATTAGATGATAGCTTGCTTAATTATCCTCCATTTCTCTCATTTATTTCATAAGTTCCTTATATAACGAATATATTTACTTTTGTGTAGGTTACATTCTGTTGTGATTGCTTTTGCCTATGTTGTTTGGTCTTTTTGTCTTTTTATTATTATTTTTTTAAACGGCCATATTAACCACATTAATTGGTTGGGGTACCAGATAGGTGTACTTGGAAATGTTAAACATTTTCCTCTAGGGAATTACTCTATTGCTTACAAACTTGGAAAGTCCTTTCTTTGATTATAGAAAATTTCTATATGCCTTCAAAAAATACATCTGGAGTTAATTTTGAGAATGGTAATAAATAAAGCTCTAAAATCAGATTTTTTGGCCCCCAAATTATTTACCTGGTGATCCTGTACAATCTGTTCCACTGGTTTGTGATTCCTTTTTATTCCTTATTTTATTTATTATTTATTTATTTATTTATTTATTTATTTATTTATTCATAAGAGACCAGGTCTTGTTCTTTCACCCAGGCTGGAGGGCAGTGGCCCAGTGATAGCTCATTGCAACTTTGAACTCCTGGCCTCAAGGCCTTTGTTTCCTAATATGTAATTTCTGTCTTCTCAACTGGTGCCTGGAGTTTCTTGATTTTGCATTGTATCTTTAGTAGCAAAAGTTTATTAAGCACACAGTACTGGGTGTAAATGTACATCTTCACAAATTAATCTATCTTTTTCAAACGTAGGAGATAATTTTATTGAACCCTTTCAATGAAACTCTAATGTACATCTTCACAAATTAATCTATCTGTTTCAAACGTAGGAGATAACTTTATTGAATGCTTTCAATGAAACTCTACTGCCCTTTCATTTTACCTGCAGGGAATTGGAATGCTCTGGATGAGAGACGTGTGCTAAGGAAATGGACAGGGTCTTCTTTCATGCAGTCTTTTTCTTTTCATTTTTAGAAATAAGCTTTTTTAGTTAGTACCCAGTTCGTAGATGTTTCCCTCTCTTTTAAAATACTCCCTTCAAGTCCGAGAATCTGTATCTTACGTGGGTTCCCCTCTGCCTTTCAGGTTGCTCTGAATCTGTTTCCTTTGCTGATGCCTCTTCTGGCTTCATTGTAGCTGTGAGCTTTTCAGAAGGCTTTATGCAATGTTATCCTCCTGTGACATTTTCCTTAAGACCTCAGTTTTGGAGAACTTGCTATTGGTTACAAATAATTTCACTCCTATCCGGCCTCCTGGATCTGGTCAAACGTTCTTCACTATCTTTTTATATCTTCATTTGGTTATTTCAATGTAACCTTAGTTTTAATAAGTTTGCCACTGATTTCATCATGATTTTTATCTGCAATTTTTCCTCTCTTTCTAATTCCTCTATTTCAAACGACTGGCTTTCAAATAATGAAGACTTAAAATTGGCCTTGAAATCATTTTGTTTATATTATGCTCTTTCACCTTTGTATTCAGTCAGCCAATCTGATTCCTATGTTCTGTGGCTGCGCATTTGAAACGTGCTTTATAGAAGTGGGGTTTTATGAGAGTGAAAGCAATGTATTATGGCTGTATCCTTCCCATTTATATTTTTGCCACCTAAGACCTCTTGCCCATTATTTCACTAGGTTGGCGTCTCTTTGCTGACTTCCTTGCTCAAATGTAGCCAATATAATCTAGGTTTATCTTCCTTTAAAAGGTCTAATTGACTTCATTCCCATCTCCAGTAATTTCCAGTACCAAGCTCTACTTAACTTGGCTTTCAAAAGCCAGTTTATCCTAAAAGTCTTTGCATCATTTTTTTGAGCACCTTTTTCTTTCTTTTGAATCTGTTACAAATTTTTCCATTTTTTGAGGCCAAGGGAAATTCAAAACCCTTTGTCCCCCCCAGCCAGCTATTATGAATGTGTTCTATGTGCTGGAACAGAGGAAGAACATATCCTAAAACCCATATGTAATAGCTTAAACATTAACATCATCTCTTAATGATGCGCTGATTAGCCCTGGATAAATTGCTTAAATTCTGAACTTCAATTTCTTCATTCATTAAAAAGTGATGATTATATATACCACATGGAATTGTTGTGTGGATTAATGTACATGATGCTCTTTAGAATGTTTTCTGTAATTATTCTCTACAGCAAAACTTAATGCTTTCTCTTATGTGTACAATTTCTGATATTTATTAAGAATTTCTTGTTAGTTTGTCTTTCTGACCCTCCAAACTTAAAGATGATATTTTCAATGCTCTTCTATGTCCCTGAGCATTTATCATTATGCTGAAAATATGAAAAGGCAATACAACTCAAGGTGCCTGGGCCCAACTTCCAGCTTTACTACTTAACTGCCGTATAACCTTGAGGAGGTTATGTCAATCCCCTGTGCCATAGTTTCTTCATTTGTAAAATAGAAAAAATGAATTTCATTAAGTCAAGGATTAGTGTGAGGCTTAAATTATTCAATATATGTAAAGCAATTGTAAAAGTACTGGCTAGTGAAAATTGCAATTTAAGTGTCAATTCATTATCATAAAGAAAAGCAATCAGTAAAATTAGCATGACCTACTTGAATAAACTTTTTTCCTATAATACATTTATACATACAATTATATCAATAGTTTTATAAGAATGAGTTAACATTATGCATATCTGCATCTATAGATGGCTCTGTATTTGGAATTTGTGAAATTTATGATGAAATGTGTTAGAGAAATGATAAACATAGAAGGACTAAGAGGGCTTTCACACGTCAGAGTGGCGAAGTACGATTGAAAAGCGTTGTGCAGAATTCTACAAGAGACTTCAGAAACTCCTGTGCATGGCACCTCCAGAAAGGCACATATTGGTTTGTTGGACACACTAACATCCATAAATGTTCAGTTGATATAAACCCAGAAAGAATAAAAACTCTCACTGCATTCGACTGCTGTTGCTAGTGAGTGGATCCCACATATGTATGAAGTCTCACTAGTTTTTCAAGGAACTTGTAAAGAACTAGACATAAAGGAAATAGAGTACAGTACAAGTGTAGTGACTGTTCCCTTCTATAAACATCGTACCATGAATCCAGTTAAAAATATTCATGTTAGAACGGATTTACTATTGTGTGTGTATATGACTGGTAGCCTACCTTAGAATCTTGTATTTTTTTAATTCACAAAATCTGTACATGAAATTCCTACAGCAGAGATTTACCCTTGTTATTTCATACATGGAGAAATTGAGGCTCAAAAAATTCCATAATTTGCCTACAATTATACAACTAGTTTTTTGTTTGTTTGTTTTTTAAGACAGAGCCTCAAGCTGTCACCCTGGATAGAGTGCTGTGGCATCACAGCTCACAGCAACCTCCAATTCCTGGGCTCAAGCGAGTCTCCTGCCTCCGCCTCCCAAGTAGCTGGGACTACAGGC
>CAUYON010077586.1:0-10781 GCA_963573935.1 Arctocebus calabarensis | reverse complement strand
AGCTACTTCATATTCTGGAAAAGCTGCTATTTCAAAAAGTTTGTTGGTGACAAGATAAAGACTAGAACACTGACATAGGTTAAAAATTTTGATACATACACAGTACTGATAACAGAACAGAGTCTTTTATTCTGTTTTTTGATTTTTTGTTTTTTTTTAATAGAGACAGAGTCTCACTTTATCGCCCTGGGTAGAGTGCCGTGGCGTCACACTGCTCACAGCAACCTCCAGCTCCTGGGCTTAAGCGATTCTCTTGCCTCAGCCTCCTGAGTAGCTGGGACTACAGGTGCCCGCCACAGCGCCCGGCTATTTTTTTTTGTTTGTTTGTTTCGTTTTGCAGTTCGGCCGAGGCTGGGCTTGAACCCGCCACCTTCGGTATATGGGGCCGACGCCCTACTCGCTGAGCCACAGGAGCCGCCCCATGGGGCCGTTTCTTTAAAGGGTTACTAGACATAGGCTGACAACACACAGTTCAGTGACAGTGGTTCTCTAAATCCAATATGATGTAATCCATGGATATGTTTAAAGAATCCAGAAGAATAAATAGACTCATTATCCTTCCTTAGCCACAGACCTCAACAATATATTTTTTTCTTTATAGCAGCACCCGTAGCTCAGTGGGTAGGGCACCAGCCACATACACCGAGGCTGGTGGGTTCGAACCCAGGCTGGCCAAAAAAAAAAAAAACAACAATGACAACTGGAACAAAAAAGTGGCCGAGCATTGTGGTAGGTGCCTGGTCCTAGCTACTTGGGAGGTTGAGGCAGGAGAATCGCTTGAGTCCAGGAGTTTGAGGTTGCTGTGAGCTGTGACATCACAGCACTCTACCCAGGGTGACAACTTGAGACTCTGTCTCAAAAAAAAAACCAAAATTAATTAAATAAAATATATGGGTTTTTTTCTTTAGAAAAACCTTTAGAAAGGTAATGAAAGCAAGAAATTTGAGACCGCTAACTCCCAGATCTGACCTGCAGTTTTTGAGCTCAGCTGCAAAGGACAATTTACTATGAAATTCACAGAGCTTAATCTTTAGGCCATCACTTACAAGAGCCCCTTCCAAAGCTTGGCACAGGTTGAAGAGAGGAAGCAGCAACCCCATCTGGGCATATAGACAGGCGGTGCTGGCCCAGCCTGGGGACGCAGGCCCTGATGGTGGTCTCTAAGACCTACTATATTCACATCTGGGCAACCCCCACTTATTACCTGTCCTTGGTTGCACTCATCTGGCAAATTGAATGCATATTTGATCTCAAGGAAAAATGTCAACCAGATGCTGCACCGCAACCTGCTTCATGGCCTTAGGTGAACCCAGGACAGGCACAGTGGGGATGGTAAGGACTTGGTAGAGCTACAGGATTGCAATAAGGTGCCAGGAGATCAACATCAAAGAGCTAGAACTCTCCAAGGTCTTGCCCCAATGTGTAGCACCACCTGAGCCGGAACTGATGGAGGAAGTTACAGAAGTGGCATTATCAATAAGTTAAGAAACTGGAAATGTCTTTCATAAACTACTACTATACATTTAAATTTTTTGTTGTTGTTGTTGTTCTAGTTGTCATTGTTGTTTAGCAAGCCTAGGCTGGGTTTGAATCTGCCAGTCTCAATGTATGTGCCTGGGTCCCTAACCACTGAGCTATGGGCGCCAAGCCAATACATTTAAATTTTTGATAAGCCATGCTAGAACAAAGATTGAATTATTGATATCTTTCTATTTTCTCTTAGAAATAAGATGCAAAAATCATTGTCATAAGAAGAGCAATGAAAGAATAATCAACCACAAAATTTGGAGGGAAAGCATTATAAATGTGTTTAAAATTATAATAACAAAGTGTATTATTTTTCTGGTATTCATGATATTTCATGTATTTGTAAGCATTTGTAAGTTTGTAATTTGTTGCAATTCTTGTCTTACTCCACATAAATATTCACCTAAGTATCTAATTTTATCCTGATAGTTTTGCATTATTTTTCTAAAATAAGGTTCCTAAAATTACGCAAGCTTCAAGTCCCACAAAACCTGAGCCTGTCTCTGCTTGGCTCCATCACTTCCAGCCCTGTCCCTGTGAGTCTTGTCTTCCTCTTCAGGAAAATGCATCGACAATCCTGTTCTTCATTTTCACAGCATTATGCAAAAAGAAAGATCAAATAAAAACTACATTGTGCACTCCCAGCTGTGGCAGAAATATGAGTTTTATGATTATCATTATTATTAACATTTTAAGGGTTTACTGAAAAGGAATAAGAAATGGCATTAAAGATGAATTAAGGAAGAAAAATATAGGCTGGTGCAATGGCTCATGCCTGTAACCCTAACACTCTGGGAGGCTGAGGCGGCTGGATCGCCTGAGCTCGGAGTTCAAGACCAGCAGGAGCAAAGCGAGTCTCTACTAAAGATACACAAGCTAGCCTGGGTGTTATGGCAAGCACCTGTAGTCCTAGGAGGTTGACATAAGAGGATCGCTTGAGCCCAAGAGGTTGAGGTTGCTGTGAGCTATGCCACAGCACTCAACCCCAGGGCAACTGAATGAGACCCTGTCTCAAAAAGAAAAATGGATGATCACCTGTTCCTCAGTGAATATACTTTATACACCATGACTTCTTACTTAACCATAGTTGTGTTACTTAGGAATGCCATCTAAATGCTTCAAATTATAAATTCAATTTTTCCTTATATGGTATCTTAAATGATGACATAAAAAGAATAAATAAATAAATAAATAAATTCAATTTTTCCTATTTGAAATAGAAATACACCACTTATCTTACCTAACCTGTGATAACAAGTTCTTATACAGAATCTAGGGATTTAGAAGTTTGGTTGAGGAACCAGTAACCTAGCAGTATTGAAAGGACCAATGTGACGCCATTTTGTTGACAGACTCCATTTTACAGGTCTCTGTGTAATGCTACTTTTGCAAATTTTGGTTCCTTGCTCCAGTTCCCCTGACCACCCCCACTGGTTGAACAATACAAGCCCCTTCCTGCTTAGTGACCACCCACCTGTTCCTGGCACCTCTGAGGTATTCAATCAACAAGTGACAAGACACCTGGACTCATCCTTACTCTACTCTTCCCTTATCCCACTCCCCCCCCCAACTTCCTTTCGGTACACTATAAGAATACCTCAGCACCCCCCTCAGGGCCATTCAGATCGATCAGCCATTTTGATGGAGCTGAAGGCCCAAGCTTAAGCTTGTAATAAACTTCACCCTTTGTTTTTGCTTCGGGGCACCTGGTGTGAGTTTCTTCTGGGGGGACTCTGAATCGGGCACAACAGTATCAACTTGCTTTGAAAGGAACATCCTGCAACCCTTTAAAACAGTTCCTGAGGGTCGCGACCCACAGGTTAAGAACCTCAGCTGTAAGTGCTCCATCACCAATGTGAAATACTTTCAGGTGTGCCAGGAAACATGGGGTTGGCTATACTAGGAATGGCATTCATAAATTTGAAGGTGAGTTTTTTTTGTTCATGGCTCAGAGCCATGACTCATATGCAAGTCTTAAGAGGATTAATGTTTTTTATTCATTTCTGTATACCCCAA
This sequence comes from Arctocebus calabarensis, assembly GCA_963573935.1. Classification (NCBI taxonomy): domain Eukaryota; kingdom Metazoa; phylum Chordata; class Mammalia; order Primates; family Lorisidae; genus Arctocebus; species Arctocebus calabarensis. Next base: position 7,238 of record CAUYON010077586.1, on the reverse strand, counting down.
GTTGAGAATAGTTACTGATATATGGTAGAGCTCAGTAAATGGGTGCCTTTGAATGAAGGGAGAAGGGATAAGAATTCTAAAATATCATCTAAGAAAGGTTATATAATTTTTAGAAGGGATTGTACCCTTGATGGAAAGTGAGAGAGATTTTTTGTAAGTTGTCAGAGATATAAGGATTACAAAATTAGGGTAATTAAACACTAAAATTTTATAGCAGAGGTTTGTAAACTTTTTCTGTAAAAGGCCACATAGTAAATATTTTAGTATTATGGGCCATGTGGTCTTTGTCAAAACTCTTCAACTCTGCCATCACAGTACAAAAGCAGCCATAGGTAATGCACATATGAATGAGTGTAACTGTTATTGTAAATAAAGATCCAATAAAACTTTATTTAGAACATCCAGGGAAGGCAGGTTTGGCCTGCCAGTCATAGTTTTTCAAGATCTGACTCAGAAGTATTTGCCTATCAAGGAAAGAGAAACTAAAAGGGAAGAGATTAAGCAATACTTTTGACTGACTCATAAGAATAACAAGACAAAACTGAAGTTCAGGGTTTGTCAGGAGGTGGGGGGAGGATTAAATGAATACCATTGTGTTCAAAATGAAACTCCAATGCCTTTACCCTAAAGGTAATGGTAAAATAAAAATAAATGATCTTATACAAAGAATGTAAGCCAAGTTTGAACTATCACTATGACTCAAAGATGAAGTGCCCCTAATCTGGTGGTTTTCAATCAGGGATATTTTTCCTTATGGAGAACATTTGATGATGTCTAGAGAAATTTCTAGTTGTCACAATTATGGAGGGTGACTCCTACTAAAAGTAGTTGCCAAAGATGATAATAAACACCCCAAGATGCATAAATAAGCCTCCAACAAAGCATTATCCAGCCCAAAACACAAAGAGTGCTAGGGCTAAGATACCCTATTCTAGTCTACTGCTGACCAGGGCAATGTAAATTAAAAGCTCCAACTACCTCTATAGTCTTTCATAAAACATGCTCAGTATGTGATTTTTAAATTACCATGTGTTCAAAAGACAAGGACACATGACCAAAAACAGAACAAGAAACAAGCTATAGAAACAGACTCACAAGTGATCTGATAATGGAGTTTTCAGATATAGACAAAACAGAACTATGCTACGTGTATCAAAGAAGATAGAAACTTATGGAAGTTCTAGAATTCATAGTACTGTAATTAAAATTCATCGCTCCTCCTTTTACAATAGTGCCAAAGAAGATGAAATATCTGGGAATTTACCTAACAAAGGACATGAATGAACTCTATAAAGAAAACTATGAAACTCTGAGAAAAGAAATAGCTGAAGACATTAACAAATGGATAAACATACTGTGCTCATGGCTAGGAAGAATCAACATTGTTAAAATGTTCATACTACCCAAAGCAATCCATAGATTTAATGCAAACCCTATTAAAGCACCATTGTCATACTTTAAAGAACTTAAAAAAAATAGTACTTTGTTTTATATGAAATCAGAAAAAACCTCAGCAAATACATTACTCAGAAATAAGTACAAATCAGGAGGTCTCACACTACCAGACTTTAGGCTATACTATAAATCTATAGTGATCAAAATAGCATGGTACTGGCACAAAAACAGAGCAGTAGATTTATGGAACAGAATAGAGAACCAAGAGATGAACCTAGCTTATTGCCATTTGATCTTCGACAAGCCTATCAAAAATATTCAGTGGGGGAAAGATTCCCTACTGAACAAACGGTGCTAGGTGAACTGCCTGGTGACATGTAGAAGACTGAAACTGAACCCACATCTTTCACCATTAACAAAAATTGATTCTCACTGGATAAAAGACTTAAACTTAAGACATGAAACTATAAAAATACTACAAGAGAGTTCAGGGAAAACACTTGAAGAAATTGGCCTGGGAGAATACTTTATGAGGAGGACCCCCTGGGCAATTGAAGCAACACTAAAAACACATTACTGGGATCTGCTCAAACTAAAAAGCTTTTGCCAAGCTTACAGCCAAGAGCACAGTAAGTAAAGCAAACAGACAACCTTCAGAATGGGAGAAGATTTTTGCAGGTTATGCTTCTGACAAAGGTCTGATAACTAGAATCTACAGAGAACTCAAACTAATCAATAAGAAAGAATAAATAACCCCATTTCTATGTGGCAAGAGACCTGAACAGAAACTTCTTGGATGAAGACAGGTGCATGGCCTACAAACACCTGGAAAAATGCTCCCCATCCTTAATTACCAGAGAAATGCAAATCAAAACCACTTTGAGATATCATCTAACTCCAGTAAGAGTAGCCCACATCATAAAATACCAAAACACAGATGTTGGCGTAGATGCAGAGAAAAGGGAACACTTCTACACTGCTGGTGAGAATGCAAGCTACTATGACCTTTTGGGGAAGAAGTTTGGAGAATACTCAAGGAACTGAAAGTAGATGTATTGTTCGACCCTGCAATTCCTCTACTAGGTATATACCCAGATGATCCAAAATTATTTCACAACAAAGACATTTGCACCCAAATATTTATTGCAGCCCAATTCATAATAGCCAAGACATGGAAACAGCCCAAGTGCCCCTCAACCCATGAATGGATTAACAAATTGTGGTGTATGTGTACACGATGGAATACTATGCAGCCATAAAAAGATGGAGATTTTACATCTTTTCTGTTTACCTGGATGGAGCTGGAACATATTTTTCTTAGTAAAGTATCTCAAGAATAGAGAAAAAAGAATCCAATGTACTCAATACTACTATGAAATCAATATATAACCACCTACACACTCATACAAATGGCAAAACATAACTATAGTTCAGAAAGTATAATGGAAGAGGAAAGAGAGGGGAGGGGAGGGGGAATATGGGAGAAGGGAGGGTATTCGGGGACCTCACCTAATGTGCATGATGCAATGGTACATTTCAAAATTATTAAGAAATGAATATAATTGTGATGGATGTGTTAGTTCAATGTAAACATTTCACAATGTATATTCAAGCAGTTCCCTGAACCCCGTAAATGCATCAATGTACAAAGTTATGATTTAATAAAAAATAATTAGGGCAGTGTCTGTGGCTCAAAGGAGTAGGGTGCCGGCCCCATATGCCAGAGTTGGTGGGTTCAAACACAGCCCCAGCCAAACCCTGCAAAAATAAATAAATAAATAAATAAATAAATAAAATACAAACTAAAAAAAAAAAAGGAAGAACTAAAAAAATAAATAATTACTATTGTCACTGCTGAGACTGTGACTTACAGACCACTTACCGCATGTCAGGCACTGTGTTAAGTTTTTTTCATCATCATGTCATTTAATTCTTAAAGTAAAACTATGAGATATTTTTCCTTTTTCCAGATGAGGAAAATAAGATTTGTAGACGCTAATTACTTTGATGCAAATTGCCGACAACATGTGACACTGTCCTGTCTGTGATCCTGAAGCCCACTTTTACTGCAGTGAACGTGACTGGAGTCGGGGGTGGGGCAAGGCGGAGCCTGGGCGTGGAAAACGGAGACAGGACAGTGGGAAGGCATGGCCAGGGGCAGCCTGAAAGGCCAAGCCCTGTGCTTTAAAGGGCCAACTGGAGAGGTTGGCCAAGGAGTGGATAAGTGGCAGAAGGGTCGTGTCATTAGGTGTGTTCTTTTGTGGGAAAAAGTCTCCCCCTGAAACATTTAGGGGCAAGGAGTCCAGGACTCAAGGAAAAGTAGCCTAAGAAGAATGGAGTTTATGATCTCAGGTGATGCCCAATCCAGCAATGGAACAGTTCCAGGGTTAATTCAATCATTCGACTCTGCCCTCGAGGGCACAGACATTCCATCCTTTCATTCTGTGGTACCCAGAGCGTCTGCAGGACCCTCTCCCCTGTCCCTGCCAAATGGCTCCATAGTGGTTCCTAGCATTTCATGCAAAAAACCCACAGCTAGCAAAGAAGAGAGGCATTTCCTTCCATGTGTACGTTTCTAGTTATAACAACAGCAACAGCCTTTCCGAAGCCTGAAAGGATCACTCCTGTTCCGTTTGTTAGAATTGGGTTCTGTGTCCAAGCCCAAACCAATCACGGCAGGGGAAGGGACCACTATGAGGAGCTTAGACTAACCCCTATTCAACCGAGACAAGGGTGAGGGTCCTCTCCCCTGACCACATGGTGGGGTGCGGGGGACACCTAGATAAAAACCAAGAGTCTGCTCACAAGGAGGAAGGGCGTGCCATGCAGGAATGTGTGCGTGCTCCAAGCCTGAGCTTTAGCAGAGGCCAACAGCAGGGCCTGCCCGAGAAGGCTGCGTGTACTCTCTCCCCTGAAAACAGTGAGAAGGGAGATCCATTTTCCTGGTATCACATAAATACAAACTACTCTCCACTTAACTCTCCAAGCTGGAGTTCTCACCCTGAGCATTTTCATTTTGTTATTTATTGTTCCTCTCTGCCTGGTCAAGGTCAGGTCAGGTTCTGATACCATTCGCCCTGTGAGCTCTTTCTCTGATTCCCATGGTCAGTCCTAGAGCCCTGTTCTCTGGACCGTTATTTCCCAAATTGCTTTTATCATGGAACCTTTTTTCCTACTTTTTTTTTTTAAATGAAATACCTATTGATACCATCAAACCAGGTTTAGGAAATGCTAATATAAACAATTTTTGAGCAATGAATTATTATTGAAAGAGAAAACAAAACCACAAAGGCCATTTTGGAGAAGAAGCATTTTCTTCTTAGTATTTCCATACTTTTTAGTTCATACCTGAGAAGCTGTTCCCTATCTTCCCTTAGACACCAAAAAATGAAACCGTCCTTGCTGCCTCCCAGGGTGAATCCCTGTGGCTATCCCTCTTTACTCGGCTTCCCGGCAGGCTCCTGCAGGGGTGAATCCCTGTGGCCATCCCTCTTTCCTCTGCTTCCCCGGCAGGCTCCTACAGGGGTGAATCCCTGTGGCCATCCCTCTTTCCTCTGCTTCCCCAGCAGGCTCCTGCAGGGGTGAATCCCTGGGGCCATCCCTCTTGACTCGGCTTCCCCGGCAGGCTCCTGCAAGGTGGGTCCCTGTGGCCATCCCTCTTTGCTCTGCTTCCCTGGCAGGCTCGTGCAGGGGTGGGTCCCTGTGGCCATCTTGCTTTGCTCTGCTTCCCGGCAGGCTCCAAATAGGAAGGAGCCTGCGCTTTCTTATGTTGTTGGTGGCAGGGCTGGGAGGAGTAGCCTAATAATACACAGGGCTACCTCTCCTGGAATGAATGGTGGCAAGGAGCCCAGAATTAAAGACATAAATAAGCTGCAGGTTCTCAGAAACTCGCCAGCAACCCTCTGAAACAGGAAGAGAATACTTAGGTGTGTCCTGCTAACTCTCAGCTGTGGGCCTTCACCTCAGATCTGAGGCTCCCTGGCTGTCAGACCAACATCTTTGGAGCTGACTCTGGGGGCTCCAGGCTCCGGAGAAGCTCTGAGATACCAGCCGGGGCTGATGAGGGAGATCCCGAGATAACCCCACCATTTGCAGGAGCAGAAGGGGGTCATAAATGTCATTCCTTTTCTGAGAGATGTGATATCTGACTCCATTAGACTTCCAGGGGAGCTAAAAACAAACAAACAGAAACAGCAAGGGCTTAGGGTGATGGAGCAGTATCAGAGCTGCCCCCCGCACACTGTGTCCTGGGGCCCAAGTGTGACTGGGATCTAGACCTACGTTGTTCACGTGTGGCTGGAACTGGAAAAAGTGTTTAAGACCATGCTGCATTCAAAGTAGGCTTTGGGGTTTCTCAGATCTGAAAGCCTTCAATGGCAACAGAAAAGCCATAATGAATTACTACAGCTAATCCAGCTCAACAGGAACATGACAGGAGACAAGTGACAGATAGCCAAGGTTTGGTGACGGGCTGCTGGTGTCATGCAGGGTGTGACACCGTGAAGTTCCTGCCCGTAGACAGCCAGAGACTGTTCCCTGAAGTTCGTGGTGATGGCAGACAAGACGGGGAGGTAGAACTCTAAATTTTATCATTTAGTGAGAAAATATTCCTCAAGTCCGTTGTGCTTAAAAACACAAGATGTGTCTCCTATTCTTTTCAAAAGCTTCACATAACCACAAACAAAAGGCATGGAAATTAAACAACCTTATGCTGAATGACATTTGGGTGCCATTCCCAATAAATGGGGAAGAAATAAAAAAGGAAATCATTAACTTCCCTGAGTATAACAACAATGAAGACACAAACTACCAAAACCTATGGGATACAGCAAATGCAGTCCCGAGAGGAAAATTTATCACTTTAGAAGCCTACGTGCGAAAAACAGAAAGAGAGCATATCAATAAACTCACAAGCCATCTGATGGAATTGGAAAAAGAAGAACAATCTAAGCCTAAACCTAGCAGAAGAAAAGAAATATCCAAAATTAAATCACAGGTCAATGAAATTGAAAACAAAAGAATTATTCAGAAAATTAATGAAACAAGGAGTTTTTTTTGAAAAAATAAATAAAATAGATAAGCCTTTGGCTAGACTAACTAGAAAAAAAAGGTAAAATCTCTAGTAACCTCAATCAGAAATGATAAAGGGTGCAATAACAACTGATGACTCAGAAATATAAGAGATTATCTCTGAATACTACCAGAAAATTTATGCCCAGAAATTTGACAATATGAAGGAAATGGATCAATATTTGGAATCACACCCTCTCCCTAGAATTAGCCCAGATAAAATAGATCTGAACAGACCAATTTCAAGCACTGATATCAAAGAAACAATAAAAAGTTTCCCAACAAAAAAATGCCCTGGTCCGGATTGCTTCACACCAGAATTTTATCAAACTTTCAAAGAAGAGCTTATTCCTATACTAAAGAAATTATTCCAAAAAATTGAGGAGGAAGGAATCTTCCCCAATATGTTCTGTGAAGCAAATATCACCCTAATACCAAAACCAAGTAAAGACCCAACTGAAAAGGAGAATTTCAGACCAATTTCACTAATGAATATTGATGCAAAAATTCTCAACAAAATCTTGGTCAATAGCTTACAGCTTATCATCAAAAAAGTCAAGCGTCATGATCAAGTAGGTTTCATCCCAGGGATGCAGGGTTGGTTTAATATTCGAAAGTCCATAAATGTTATCCACTGTATCAACAGAAGCAAAACCAAGGACTATATGATCTTCTCAATAGATGCAGAAAAAGCATTCCATAAAATCCAGCATCCTGGCTCGGTGCCTGCGGCTCAAGTGGCTAAGGCACCAGCCACATACACCTGAGCTGGC
>CAUYON010077585.1:0-15627 GCA_963573935.1 Arctocebus calabarensis | reverse complement strand
TTTCTCTTTTGTCTTGTGATTTTTTTTGAGGTGAAATTTAAGTTTTTGTGTGAGTAGTACTATTATACCTATCTTGAGTGTCTTGCTTGTACTGTATCACATCATACCTTTGTTTAATTCTTAATAAACTGTTTACTTGTTTAAAAAAAAAAGAATTGTGAACAAAATGAGACATATCATGACAGGAGCATATAGAATTTTTAAGCCATGATAAAAATTTAGATTTAAAATTTAGATTTTATAACAGGTGCAAAGGGAAGTCATTGAACCGTTCAAAACCATTTTTATCTACCAGCCATTGCTGTCCTGTCCAAGGAATTTTAAACTTTTTGGAACAGTGTAGTAAAGAGTTAAAAAAAATCATGTAGTTTCTTAAAATATGTCATCTTGTCATTCAATTCTTAACAGAAAATCAAATCAACATGATTTTAAGTATTTTCAGGAAAAGGTACTTTAGGTTGACATCTTTTCATTCACATCCTTCTTTTGCTTGTGGCTTCTCAGTGGAATATGTAGCCACAAATAGTTTTGTTTCTTCAATCAAAGAGAAAGAAATGAACAGATGGGAGATCAAAGGAGCAGCTGAGCAGAGAATCTGGCAGAAATATTCAGCAATTTATAGGTGGATGAATGAAAATTTGAGGGGGCAGAATAGACAGAGATTTGATAAAAACAACTTCTAGTTTCCATCTTATGGATATTGAGATATTCTATGATATTGTGTGTTAATAATTGGTACACTGGCTGAAGTTTCTACTAGAGAGCCATAAGAATTCCTTCTCAGCCAGTATCAATGATGGTGCTTCTCATGGAGGAATGAAAGTTTGCTGAATTATATTGCAAGATTTCTTTTACAAAAAAACCTGAACAAACAAACTATTTTATATAAAACATCCTACTAGAACTAAATATATGGTTTTAATGCTTAGGAGACTGCTTTCAGATCTGGTAAGGTTCTCTACCAATGACATTATGCCATTATAGTGTTTAAACGAAAGAAAGGCACATTTTAATAGCCAAAGTCTGCTTAGAATAGTTCATCAAGATCTCATTAATTTCCTATGTCTATTACATTGCATCCCTGTTTTTCTTCATTAAATGTTATATTATTTTAGATAAATGTAGTCTAGCATCTTTTGAAGTTAGAATTTATTTTGCTTACCTTTCCAGCTTACAATACTGTGTACATACTCAAAATTTGTTATGTAAATAGCACATTTTTTTATGATACAAGTATGACATTATAAACAAATTATAAGAACTACCAGATCTATAATTCCTTGCTTTGGCAACCTGCAAAATAGTCCCTATTATTCATTAATTGTTTTAAATGTACATGAAAATGAATCAAAATTCTGGGAAGTAAAGTTCATGTAACCTGCCATTTCCTACCCTCCAAAATCAGTTTGGGTGAACAGACTATTAAGCATTTCTTCTTTTACTCTTTTAACATATATTTATTCATGCTTATAATATTCTATTTATTAATGTTTATGTTTAATATACCTTTGCCACATGATCCAGCAATCATGCTCCTTTGTGTAAACCCAAATGAGTTCCAAACATAGGTCCACTCACAAACCTGCATACAGATGTTTATAGTAGATTTAGTCGTACGTGCCCAAACTTGGAAACAACCAAGATTTCTTTCAGTAGGTGAAGGGATAAACTGTAGCACACAAAGGCAACGAATTGCTATTTAGTGCTAAAAAGAAATGGGTTTTCAAGCTACAAAAAGGCATGGAGGAAATTTAAATACATGGTACTAGTAAAAGAAACCAATCTGAAAGGCTTCATACTGTATCATTCTAATTATATGATATTCTGAATAAACTATGAAGACATTAAAAAGATCAGTGGTTGCTAGCAATTAGGGTAACAAGGAATGAATAGAGCAGGTTTTAGGGCAGTAAAACCATTTTGTATGATGCTATGATGGTGGTGGACACATGTTATTATTCACTTGTCAAAAAGCATAGAAGAGACAACACCAAGAGTGACCCACAAAGGAAAACTGTGGATATGGGGTGATAATGCTGCCAGTCGGTGGAGGTGTGTGGAGTATAGATTGTGATGCACACTTCACTCTGGTAGAGAATGGTGAGGGCGGAGGAGGTGAGCACACAGGAGCTAACAAGAACTCACTGTGAACCTATAACTGCTCTATGAAATAAAGTCTATTTTTAAAAAATAGCTCTGTTGAAATACTCTAAGCATCTAGAAGAACAGACTCTTTCTTAACGACCTCAGTATCCTGGGTGAGAATACTTATACATTCTACATCTATGTAGGCAGATTTGCTTATTGCTATGTGGTTTATCTATGTCATATATATTGGCATTAGATATAACTTCGTCTTTTTAAAAAGCAAACATTTTCATTCCTAAATAAATGTGGCTTTGTTTTATTTCTAAAATCATATATATATCTATTGGTATTATTAAAATGCCTCGTATATATCTAGGAGGACTGTCATATGGATTCCCTGCTTTATGATTATTATGCAATAAATATATATATTTTTTAAAGAGTACTACTTTTAATGATGCTACTTCCTTGCATCTCTGAGATAAAACTACTTAAATATATTTTATCTATTTAATATGTTGATTAATATAATTTAAAAGAACTTTATTTCAGGCTGCATCTAAGTTATAAGATGAAACAGCCTATGATTTTCTGAATTTTTTGTGTAGAGCAATATATATATATATATAAAACTCTGTCATTCTTTTTCTCTGCCTTGAAACTTTTACACATACTATAGGAATAATTTATTATTTCACAGTTTCATTGACATTACCTATGAAACTGTCAAGACCTTAAAAATACTTTGCAGATACTCTACTTTGACAATAATATCAATTGTCTACATTAGTTTTGCATTTAACTTAAATTGGTTTTACTAATTCGGATCATACCTTCCAAGCTGATCATTTTAGGGTCCGCTAGCATTGACTCGAACATCAAATTTATTTTTCTTTTACTCTGTAGTTTTACTTTGTAAAAAATTGTACTTGTGTTTTCTTTCTATTTTTCTATTAGATTTAAAAATAGTTCTTTTAAATTTTTTTCATAGCATCAACACGTTCCTTGGAATGATTATTCATACCTTCTTTTTCTTATTTTGTTTGTCATGTGTGCATGTGTTCTTTTCCCTTCTAGAGTTACATGTTAATTTGAAAGGAATTAACACTGTGAATTTGCCTTTGACTAAAGCTTTGACCATGTTTCATATATTTCAACACATACTATTCTCAAGATTTTATTTTCTAAGAATTGTCTGTGATTTCTGGAATTTAATAATGTTTTTACTTAAGTTATTTTAAAAGGTTTAACTTTTTAAAATTTCTGAAATTTGTGTTGATAACTTGTAGACCTACTCCATGATGTTCAGAGAATGTATATATCTGTTCACCCTGGTTGTTACTGAATGTCTTACTTTGTTTTAACAAAACGAAGAATGAGATTTTAGAGTTGGATTACTCTCTATATATCTGGTAAAAGTATTCATCGTATCAATTTCTTTCCGTCTAATTAGGAATTCTTAAATGAGCCCTGAGCTTGGAAAGTAGCAGTCTTTAATTTCAAATCAAAGTTTATTTTGAAATCTCTTGCTTTGTTGACATTATTTAAGGATATTGCTTTATGACAAACCAATTTCTGTATTTTTTATATTTCTTATTTAACTGGCATGTGCTTTCTGCTGGACTTGATATGCTTATTCGGAGCTAGCACTTGGCCCATTTCTAGACAACCTTGTGACAACTGTTTTAAGAAAAGCTGTGCTCTGAATTGTTCTTTTATACTCAAAAGAGAAATTATTTTGTACATTTAGTCTAAGTCTGGTTAAGAATAATCATTTCTGTCATAATCTACTTTTGACTTTCATACTTTTATGATGTGCTTGGTTGTTCCAATAAGGACTGCTCTGAAATTAATTAATTATGATTTAGTACACCTGCTCATTGTTTGAAGTATATAGAAGATTCCATGTTTCACCAGAAGTAACAGAAACTATTTCATAATTATTGCTTTAATCTAAAAAAAATCAATATGGGGTGATGATAGTTATTTCTATTTCAGAATGGCATAGAGATTCTTTTCTCAGGACTGTAAGGTGAATCGATGTTAATTTGCACCTTAAAACTAAGAATTCTAAGAGCCTGCTTGGTTTCTAGCTAGCTGACCTTCAACCTTAGTTTTTTTAAGAAAAGCATAGAAAATTTTCTATTGATTGTCACCAGGTTAAATGTAGACCTATATACAGTTGTCAGTCCATAATGCATCCAAAGGGAACTGTTTTGGTTGCTATCAAATTGGTAATTACAAAGCAGGATTATTTTTTCATGTTTACAGAGTAGATTCAGAGCGGAGGAGGAACATGTGTGGCAACGAAAATGAAAATGCCACTCAGAAATCATGCTTCAGCAAAGTAGGCCGAGTTCAATGTGGGATTTTAATAGCACGCTGCTAATTATGCTTTTCTTTCTGTTTTCCATCACTGTGTACTTACACATCCCATATATGTAATGGAAGTTTGTGACATTTCCTAATATTTTAAAATGACAAACTAAAATTACCCTTTGGAAAGCATCATGTTTAGTAAAAAAAATCTGCTGCACTTCTCTAGTATAAAGATATGTTTTAAGCAGCCAGCAGACTTTGTATCTTAGCTGTTCTTGTGTATCGGTTAAATTGAATGCTTTGGTATGTTAATTATTTATCATTTTAAATTATGCATCTTCTAAAATCGAAGAAACACGTAACCTATAATTTATTATTCATTTAGCACAGAAAGTAGTCTTTATGTGGCTGTTTCTTGTCTAGGTACAGAATTTCTGTTTTGATATAAAACTTACCAACATATGGCATCAAGTACAAGATGGAAAAGTTCTGTTATTTTAAAAACAGCCACGCTTTAAACCTCGATCACTTGTTCTCCAGTCTCGTTTTTACCATTTCATGTGTCTTAATGACATTCTAGGCCAATGACTTTAGGAACAAATATATATATATTTGATGCTAAAATTTGAATTTAGTTTATGCGCAAAAACTAATGAATTCAGATGAATGCATAAAATTTATGTTAAGAGGAGGTGAAGAGAAGCTTCTTTATAATGGAACAGTTAAGTAGTGGTTTGTTTATTTCGAAAAGTCAAGGTTCTACATTCTTTTCTGTCTCCCACTTTGCACTGAAGAGGACTGTGTAACTAGAGAATACAAAATCCTCTAAGAACAAAGAAATTATCTAACTGTCTAATTATCCAAATTAACATGACATACCTAGTGTTAATTGTTGATGTGTATCTTAGTGATTGCTAAAAGGAGTATCAATAATAAATATACAGACAAATAAAAAGTGCGTCCTAGTTTCCAGATTCACGTTATTTAGGGATACTTATGCAAAAAGTTGTGGGAAATGAGAAGTGTTTTTCCTCAATTCTGATTAATGCCTTAATACCAGTTATAACTCTCCTTTATCATACGGTGCTTCCAAAAGAAAAGATGGGTGGCACATCTGTTGAATGCTTAGTAACCATGATCACCAACTGTTGCACTCCACTTATTGCTCATATTTTTAAGAGGATTTTCACTGCAAATTAAATTTTGGCCACTTCAAAATGGTCTTCTGGCTGGCTGTTGTGGCTCATGCCTATAAGCCTGGCACTCTGAGGAGTGGAGGCAGGAGTTTTGCTTGAGTTCAGGATTTGGAGACCAGCCTGCACAAAAGTGAGACTCCATCTCTACTAAAAATAGAAAAATCATCCAGGTGCCATGTTCCATGCCTGTAGTCTGAGCTACTTGGGAGGCTGAAGCAGGAGGAGCACTGGAGCCCAGAAATTTAAGATTGCAGTGAGCCATCACACTCCAGCCTGGGTGACAGAGTGTGACTCTATCTCATAAGAAAATAAAAATAACAAATAAATAAGAAAATATTATAAAGCTTTAACTCTTCTAATGTGATTATGGCTTTGCATGTCATTCTTAAAGTATTTTTGTGCTGAAAACATTTTCAAACCCTAAATAGGATCAAATGATTACAAGTCTGAATTAGTATGAAGAAAATAGAACAGAATATTTGTCACAGTAACTAATTGGGCAAGCCAGCACAATGAATTTGTCCATAGCAGATACACCTTTATTAATGTTTTAAAGATACTAGGCCCAAATTTCAAGGAATCTTTATAATATAGAACTTTATGTACATTTACTTTGCCAAATAATTTGGAATGGATGTATTTGTGTGATGTAGACGCTTAGAAAACTTTAAAGCCCTATTACTATAAGCTCAATAAGATAAAAGATGTAGTGAGGGTAAATACCATGACAGGATGCAGAATCCAAATGTAGTAGACAGATTCTCTGAGGGCCACTAAAGATCCCTACCTTCTGGCTTTCATGCCCTGATGTCAACGCTGTACAGGAAGTGTGGACTATTTAATGACTCTGCTCTAATGTTTAGAATAGTATAGACATGATGGGATGTTACTTCTCATATTAGTTCATAGAAAGACTGTGAATCCATCAAGGCGCTCAAACTGACTCTCATACTCTCTCACCCTTCCATGTTTTGCACTAAAGGTTGAAACTGCTGGGTTATAAAACAACCCTACAGAGAAGCCTGCATTTCTGCTCCACCGAAACTGTCATTTGTTTCAAGCCATTAAGCCTTGAGATAAATTGTTCATAGCAATAGATAGCTAACGTTCTGGTCTGGACAAAGGTAGTACTAATGCAAAGCCAGGGAGGCTGGAACTACAAGAATCTCATGGAATTCCATAAGCAAACCTGCCATCACCTTCTTGTGTCTAAGTTTGAGTGATCTTCTCTGCTGTACCATTTCTGCAAGGATTTTCTTATACCTTTAATCCACTCATAAAGCACTTTTTTTCAGTTTTTTTTTGGCCGGAGCCGGGTTCAAACCCACTACCTCTAGTATATGAGGAAGGCATTACTCCTTGAGCCACAGGCACCACCCCACTCATAAAACATTTTGAAAATTATGTTTCCTATAAAATACTCTGAGTGAATGAGATAGTCAAGTATTAGGAGACCAGTGTCAACCTTTTAAAAAAAATCCTGTATAAGAAAAGCAATATTAAACACTTTCCCTGTTTGAAAAATCAAGATCTTACCTCCAAACATTCCTGTAAAAAGATTTCCCTGGTAAAAGAGCTTTCACAAGTTGCCTTTGCTAAGATTCTATTTCTTCTATTGTTTCTTATTACGAAAGATAATAATCATACCTTATAATCCAGGACAATATTCCCTGTAGCATAAATCATTGTAACATTAAACCCTAATATTTATTGCCTGTTCTATCTTACAACTGACAGTCCTATTAATGCTTCGCTTAGCAAGTAAGAAAGCGATACCTCGCTACTATATAGTGCTAGAAATGATTGAGAAAACTCTTTGTACACAAATCAGCTGAAAGCATAACTTATCTGTTACAGCACAGGAAGATTAAACACATGGCCATAAAAATCCCTGCAATCATGGTAACTGGAGTCGAGGTTGTCCCTATTGCTTTAATAAATCCTTTAAGTATGCTTTCAATCTCTCAACAATTCCTGACAAAGCTTGTGTGCTGTTGTTGTGAATCTGCCTACCTCAAAAGTCCTGATGGTGAATATTTCATGTGGCTTATCACTTCTCTGCGTCCCTAGTCTAGGAGAAGCCAGTATACTCTTTACTAGGGTCGCTTAATACCTTATTAGTGGAAGATGGATTTGTACTTTCAGCCTTTAGCCACCTCATTTCCTGTTACACAAGATAAAAATTTTATTTTTGCAAATGATGAATGAGGTGATTATATTTCACAAATTTTAGGGCCATGGACCATTAACTGAATCACTCTAAGTGCTTGTCACTTTATTGTACATACGTAACATGAAGAGAGAGGGTTTTGCTATTTTAACCCCTGACTATTGCCACAAGAAGATCCCTCATAAACTCCATGTGAAAACTTTATTTGGTGGCTCAGTGCCTGTATCTCAGTGAGTAGGACGCTGGCCACATACACAGAAGCTGACGAGTTTAAGCCAGGCCCAGGCCAGCTAAACAATAATGACAACTGCAACCAAAAAATAGACGAGCATTGTGGTGGGCACTCGTAGTAGTGATTCTCTTGCCTGAGCCTCATAAGTAGGCAAGAGTTGGGTTAAGCCCAAGAGTTTGAGGTTGCTGTGAGCTGTAAAGCTGCTTCACTCTATCAAGGGTGACAAAGTGAGACTCTGTCCAAAAAAAGAAAGAAAGAAAAGGAAAAGAAATTTTATTTGGACAAGGAGTAAGGCTGAAATATCTGTATAAAAAATTAACCCTTCCTGAGAGAAATGAGATCACTCATATTGAAGTTTAAGTTTGAAATATTTACTTTCTCTTTATTCTTAGCATCTCTGATACAGTGACAACAAAAAAGTATCACAAACCATATTATGAAAGTATACATAAATGAACATTCTTGTTAAATTGTGTTTATTTTACTGCAGATTAGTGAGATCAGACAAAATATCGACATTGGAATAATGAGAAGAAACGGGCTTATTTGGATGCTTCTTTCTCCAAGTATTTCAAGAGAGATAATTCTACATCAGTCTGCTGGTCGCTAACTCTAAATTCTATTTTGAGGATTAGGGCTTGACATTTCTCCATGACAACTTGAGACATGCAAGATAAATAAAACAATTGCTGGTGTCTGTCAGGGAATCCACACTGCAAAAGTTACTACTCACAGGATGTTGACCCCACCACTTCTTAATCATAGAGCTTTTTTCCTAGGAAGTTACCCAACTATATGTGAAAAAAATTAGTTTATAAGCAGTGAGGCTGATTTCAGAAACATCAGCTGGAAAAATAAGAAGACTCCAGTGTCCAAGAAGTTCCTGGACTATTTTATATGCAAGCCTACTCCATCTTATGATTTCATGCAATGTGGAACTAGTTTACTAAATTAATACATGGCGTTTCTCATCATAACATTGCTAGCTTTCCAAGGTATTTTTATGGCTAGGGGAAGGGTAGAGTGCAGGTCTAGACAGACATAGGTGGATGCTCCATTTCATTGCATTCAACAATGACTGGATGATTGACCTTCAGAGGTGGCCTTCTTCAGCCTTCTCTTTTTCTCTCCTATTTTTCTCTGTGTCTTACTGACTTAATGCATCTTGTACTTAGAAATCAAACCTATTTTATTTCTTATGCCTGACAGACTTCGTTTTTTAAATCACTGCCCAACATATAGAGGTCTTCATTTATCGTAGGAAACTTCGCTGATTAACAGATATGTTAGTCCTTTTAACTGATACAGGTTTAGGTTAACATGGTATACTCAGAAAGATTTTACAAAATCCTTGTCTTCCTTTCATAGAGTAGGGTGGAATCAATCTCAAGAACAGTACTTGCTGCTGTTACTTTTACCAATGAAAATAAAATGCCAGCCTCTTTATTGAACATCTTGAAAAGTCTACTGAGGAATTTGTTGACTTCATAGTGTGTTTCTCCTCTGGATGGGTGTGACGCTGTCGTGGCAGAGTAACCATATACTGAGATATAATAAGCTGGCTGTCCAGAAGGCCCAAACCTGGCACCAAACATCTTGGGGCATTTGCTCCTTTCTATGTGCCATTTCTTACAGCAGTGTCAAAAAGCAGTGAGGATTGCCCCTTTGTAAGATATTATAAATATTATCTTGGCTGGGAACAGAGAAGTGCAAGGTCTGTATATCATTATTTATTATTAAATCATAGCTGTGTACATTAACGCATTTATTGGGGACAATATGCTGGTTTTATATACAATTTGAAATACTTAACAATAAACTGGTTAACATAGCCTTCACTGCACCTTCTTATTTATTGTTATGACATTTATACTCTACACTTTTAGATTTAACATGTACGCTTGTAAACTGTACCGTAAGTGTGGTCCAACCAATTACCCTCCCTCCACCCATCCTCCCATCTCTCCCCCCTGCTCTTCCCCCTTCATTTTGGGCTATAGTTGGGTTATAGCTTTCATATGGACATATGGTTGATTATATGTTGGTTTCATAGTAGAGCTGAGTACATTGGATACTTTTTCTTCCATTCTTGAGATACTTTACTAGGAAGAATGTGTTCCAGCTCTATCCATGTAAACATAAAAGAAGTAAAGTCTCTGTCTTTTTTAAGGCTGCATAATATTCTATGGTGTACCTGTACCACAATTTATTAATCCATTCATGGGTCAATGGGCACTTGGGCTTCTTCCATGACTTAGCAATTATGAATTGGGCTGAAATAAACAGTCTGGTGCAAATAGCTTTGTTATAAAGTGATTTCTGGTCTTATGAATATATACCTAGTATAGGAATGGCAGGATTGAGGGACAATAAAAGAAAAAAAGGACAAAAGAAAAATTCTGTATATCTGAAGACATTCTCTAGCACTGAGATTTGGAATCTCACACTTTAAGGTAACCAAGCTAGTCAAGTAATCATCAGAAACAGACACAATGTCAAAAATCATACTCCCTATGTTCCTTTGTCTGATTCTACCCAAGTATTTTTTCAGTACCTTTGTTAGGGTAGTCTTCAAATACCACTTGTTCTTGGGCTAACTAAGGCCCACACTGCTAGGTCCTATGCCTTGCCTGTCTTTCCATGTGGGGCTCAGTTTTGGCCTGTCATAGAGTCTTAGTTTTTCATATTTTAAGAAATATTCATTTATGTCTAAAATATTATGAGACATGTCCTTATATTTTACTCTTCTCTCTACCTCTAAACACCCAGAATCAAGTAAGCTGTAACGTAGGAGATGAGAAGACATTGGGAAACTCAGAAATGCTCTAAGAAGTGCTGAATGGGGTGTGTTTCTTTTGCAAATTCAACAGAGAAGCTTAGAATATATACCCAGGTTCTTCTATTAAATAAAACATTGAGAAGCTTTAAGCATTGAGAGAAATACAAAAACACTATATCTATAACCAGCCAAGTTGTTACCATTTATAAATTACTTTTGTCAATTAATAAATTCTTGAGAATTATATGAAAATTGGAATAGAAACTCAGTCACCTTAGGGTCCTTTAGGGGAGATGCAATGGAAATATTACTTAACTCCATAAAACAAGAAGGATTTTTGCTTATGAGTTATTAGCTTAGCACTATTTTAGATCAATAAGAGAATTAAATGATGCCCCATCTCCATTGACTGTGCAGAATATTTTCAATGTATTACCTAATTGAGAACTTACAGCAATCTGAAACCAAATCTCTCTCCCTTTAAAGCCTGTACTCAAACAATTACTCCATTCTGCACTCAGTGGATTTTTTTTTTCTTTTTCCTGAGAATCTCCCTCTACTGCTAGGCTAGAGAGCAGTGATCTGATCATAGCTCACTGCATCTTCAAACTCTTGGCCACAAGAGAGCCTCCTGCCTCAGCCTCCCAAGTAACTGGAAATATATTTTTCTTTAGCTGGCTAATTTTTTTCTTTTATTGTTTATGGAGACAGAGTCTCGGTATGATGCTCAGGCTAGTCTTGAACTCCTGGCTTTGATAACTCTTCCTGATTAGATTACAGGCATGTGCTGCTATGCTAGCACACCCCTCAATTATTTTTATCTTTTGTTTACACGTGGCAAAATATCCATATTTATTTAACAAATGAATGAAAGAATATGAGGGAAAGACAGCATATAAAATACACCAATTCTTCACCAAGTGAAACTGGATTTTCCTCAGGGTTTTAAAACTAGTTACTTTAACATTGAGCCCTGCCCTAAAAAAATCTTGTTATCACCACCCCAAATCTAAGTGTGACGAGTTAGAAGAACATAATATTAAAGTTCACCAACTATCATATGCTGATAAAAAAGGAAGAAGAACATCCTTAATTTGCTGGCAGTCATGTGTTTTTGTAAAAAGAAATGACAATTTTCTAACAAATAACTGGGATTTATCAAATAAGGGGGATTCTAGTTTGAAAATATTCACTGTAGAATTGCTGTACTAAATGAGATTCTTGGGTTTAAACTAATTTCCAGCTGTGAGTACTTACAAAACTTTGTGGAAACGTTTTGCAGAAGTTCTATGTCTCAAGCAGGTAAAAAACTAAGATATCATAAATTTGGTTTCCCTGAAAATTTGACAATCAAAGACAGAATCTTCTCAATCTGATCATAAAATAAAGGAATAGATATATAGCTGGAAATAAAGACACTTGACATAAGAATGGCCAAATAGAATTGATACTCAAGGTCATGACAGATCTAGTGTTTTTTGTGTATTAAACTCACACAGTAAGGTAGAAATTTTGAGGTATTTGAGACAAGTGTGGATTTGTTAATTTTATTTGAGATAAAATTAATCATGCTTAATGGGTAAGCAGAACAATGGCCCCCAAAGATTCCATAAACACCAGACCCCAGACATATGTAAGGCAAAAAGGATATTGCAGATGTGATTAAATTTAGGTCTTCATATGACAAGATTAACCTGGATTATCTACGTGGGTCCAATTTAACCAAATGGTGTCCTTATATATTAAAGAGGGAAATCAGAGAAGAAGTGTGATGACGGAAACAGAAGTTAGATACTGTGGAAGCATAAGACAAAAAATGCAGAAGTTCCTAGATGCCAGAAATAGCAGAGAAATAAATTTCCCAGAAGGAATATAACCCTGTCAATGTTTTGATTTTAGCACAGTGAAGACCATTGTGCACTGCTGACCTCCAGAACTTTAGGAAGAAAAAAGTGCAATGTTTTAAGCCACTAACTTTCTGTTAATGCTACAAGGGAAAGAAGAAGTTAATATGCTTCTTATAGGAAAATTAAACTGCTGAATTTTTGTACTTTTAACACCAAAGCAAATCACATGTCCACCCCCTCCCCAAATGTCTCTGCCTTCCGTCCTCTTTGAGGAGAAGGTGGAAGGCACTTTGGTCGGTTCATGAAAGATAATTAAGAGTAGAAGGGTAGCCACTTCTTTCTTATTTGTACAAGAATGTCTTGATTTTAGTACTTTAGAAGTTCCACGTCCTAGAAACTTCAATTTGAGGCAAATCATGACCATTGGCCAACTCTAAACCAGATTGGATTTCTAGGTGAGCAAAGCTACCTCCTCATGAATAAAACAGTGAAAAAAACCACGTGATTTTCTTGAGGGTCTGTGATACACTGTGTAGAGAAAGCTGCATTTGTCAAAATGGATTATATGTTAAAGCATGCAGGAGAAAATTACATGGGGTCAAAATTGCTCCTCAAAATTCCTTAGGAAGGTTCCAGTTTAGAGGGAAACATACTGCATCTCAGCAAGTCTGACACTGCCAGTTTTTCTCCCAGAGTTGCAACAGATTGCTCTTTCTCTGGTTAAACCCCAGAAGGAATTAGCTTGCTTTTAGGAACCATGTGGTATCAAAATTACATAAAACTGGTCTGTTGAGTAGTCTCAACTCAGTGGGGGTGCAAACATGAAGCAGTTTGTTTTTTCACAATTACTGTTTTCAACTGCAATCTGTCAAAATGTCCTTCTTCACATCTCCAGCAGATTCCATTACTTTTCAATCACTCTGGTTATTTGAAGCCCACTTGTTTGTAAAACTCTTCTATGTCATCATATCTAATTATTGCCTTCTCATGTAATCTTCAGTTAGGAACCTACTTCCCTCTGAAGGGTTGAGAGGGTCAGGAGAGAGAGGCAACTTCTGCCTCTGAAACTTTGTCCTTTTTTCTCTTCAAGGGCTCTCAATGTTAATTTGCTGGTGAGATGAGGAAAGAGGCAGAGATAAATCTCTCCATTCATTTGCCTGCTGTGTCATCAACTTGCTCTCAGCGCTTTCCCCTTCTACGTCTAAGAAGGCCTAGCCTCTGTGGTGCTCTTAGAGGATATAGTGTGAATTCACCATTGGGCCATGCTGGACCCCCCCTTCTCACAGCTCCATCGTGAGCCCCACATAGTCAGCAGGAGAGACCCCCACAGCGTTCTTACCAGGAGGGCTCTTTGACCAGCAGATAGCCACAGCAGGTGAGACACTCACTGACCAGGTGGCTTCAGCCCTGCTCCTTCCATTGGGTCTTCTTCACTCCTGGAAAATATGTGCCTCAGGTTCCCCAAACAGTGGGAGAACAACTACTTCTTAGCTTCCCATCCTCGATGCCCTGACACCCCCTTCTAATTCCCTTTCCACTTGCTCATAAAGTTATGCAAGGTTAATGTCTAAGAAGATAGCAAACTTGGAAACCAAATCAGGGCACTCAGTTCTCCGTTCCTACAATTTTTTAAAAGTGATTTTTGGTGAACTCTAATCCTCCTCAGTTTGTTGTGGGAAGAAATGATGTGATCTTCCTCTCAAGTGCTGCTTCCTGGAGACTCTTTCTCCTCCCTCCTTCCACATAGTCACCTCTTTCTAAGGATTGGTGGTAAACTGTGTGGGAGGGAGTACGGGAGGATTGACTGTGACCAGAATAGTTAGTGTAACTCCTAACAAGCTGACAATGGGGTATAAAATGTAGGTCACACATCTTTGTTCTCATCATTGGGCACAAGTCACCAATTATGTTCTACACATATTGTTATATACTAGGAATTATTCTGTATTGAACAGAATGTTTGCTCTGAGAGACAGTCAGAAACAAAAGTAAATGAGGGGATACAGACACGTGTCTCAGACACCTGCTCACTCAAGGTGTCTCCTCACCCTGTGGAATGGTAGGCAGGCAGCTCTAGCTTCTATTCATACTATTCTTTTTTGTTCATAGGTAGCGTACAGGTCAGGGTTAGAGTGTGGTTCATAGGTAGAGTGCAGTGCTTAAGTTACAATATGTGTTCAACAAAAATGAACCACAGTGAAAAACAGTCCTTGCAAAGACTACTCTGGGAGAGCTTCAAAAAGCAGTTTTAAGAGGATAGTAAAAATACAAAAATATATGTCAATTATAAGAAACTGGGAGAAATCAACATGACTGTGGGACACCCTGGAAGTATATCTGCTGTGTTTCGAAAAACCAAGAGAAAATTTGGGGAGAAGAAAACAAGGGAAATGTATAGATTAAAAAAAGAGTTAAAGTACAAATCGACCATTTCAGATTTAAGCACTATTTGTGGGTTGTTTTTTGTTTGTTCAATTCCAAGCAAACTGTAAAAAAAATAAAGGCATTTGTAATGTAATTAGGGAGACTTAACTTCTAGCTTTCTCTTTTATAATATTTAAGAATCACTTTGTTAAGCTTTTAAAAGATGGGACAAAGGTACTATGTTTACATTTTAAAAATAAGTCTCTATTTCTTAGGAAAAAACTTAAAATGTTCACAGACAAATGAGAAAATACCTTGGATTTGCTTCAAAACCATCTGAGAGAAAAAATTGGGATGTAGATGAAATAAAATTGAACATGAGTTGTTTGGGGAGTTTATTATACTATTTCAATTTTTTGTGCCTGTTTAAATTTTTCTTTTTTTTTTTATTATTTATTATTATTTTTTTTTATTATTTATTTATTTTTTCATTTATTTTTTTTTTTGTAAGACAGAATTTATTCACAGAAAAGAAAGAAAAGAATACAGAAAACATTAAGGCATCTGTTAGAGGGAGAAAATTCTAGTGGGGAGAGAGAAGCTCTCTCCGTTTCTCTCCCAGTCTTTCCCCA
>CAUYON010077584.1:0-12188 GCA_963573935.1 Arctocebus calabarensis | reverse complement strand
GAATATCACCTTGATCCCTAAACCAGGAAAAGATCCAACAAGAAAAGAAAACTACAGACCAATATCACTAATGAATATTGATGCAAAAATATTCAATAAGATCCTAACAAACAGGATCCAGCAACACATCAAAGAAATTTTACACCACGACCAAGTGGGCTTTATCCCAGAATCCCAACGCTGGTTCAATATAAGTAAATCCATAAATGTAATTCAGCACATAAACAAATTAAAAATCAAAGACCATATGATCCTCTCAATTGATGCAGAGAAAGCTTTTGATAATATCCAGCATCCCTTCATGATCAGAACACAAGAAAATTGGCATAGAAGGGACATTTCTTAAACTAATAGAGGCCATCTACAGGAAACCCACAGCCAATATTGTATTGAATGGATTTAAATTGAAGGCATTTCCACTTAGATCAGGAACTAGGCAGGGTTGCCCATTTTCTCCATTGCTCTTCAACATTGTAATGGAAGTTCTAGCCATTGCAATTAGGGAAGAAAAGGCGATCAAGGGCATCAGCATAGGATCAGAAGAGATGAAACTTTCACTCTTCACAGATGACATGATTGTATATCTGGAAAACACCAGGGATTCTACTTTGAAACTTTTAGAAGTGACCAAGGAATATAGCAATGTCTCAGGCTACAAAATCAACACTCATAAATCTGTAGCCTTTATATATACCAATAGTAGTCAAGCTGAAAATACAGTCAAGGATTCTATCCCTTTCATAGTAGTACCAAAGAAGATGAAATATATGGGAGTTTATCTTACAAAGGATGTGAAAGATCTTTATAAAGAGAACTATGAAACTCTAAAAAAAGAAACAGCTGAAAATGTCAACAAATGGAAAAATATACCAAGCTCATGGCTGGGAAGAATCAACATTGTTAAAATGTCCATATTGCCCAAAGTAATGTACAATTTTAATGCAATTCCTATTAAAGTTCCATTGTCATATTTTAAAGACCTCAAAAGAATAATACTTCATTTTATATGGAATCAGAAAAAACCTCGAATAGCCAAGACATTACTTATTAATAAAAACAGAGTAGGAAGAATCACGGTACCAGACCTGAGACTCTAGTATAAATTGATAGTGATCAAAAGAGCATGGTACTGGCACAAAAACAGAGAGATAGATGTATGGAACAGAATAGAGAACCAAGAGATGAACCCAGCAACTTACCACTATTTGATCTTTGACAAGCCAATTAAAAATTTTCAGTGGGGAAAAGATTCCCTATTTAACAAATGGTGCTGGGCAAACTGGCTGGTGACCTGTAGAAGACTGAAACTGGACCCATACCTTTCACCATTAATCAAGATAGACTCTCACTGTATCAAAGGTTTAAACTTAAGACATGAAACTATAAAAATATTAGTAGAATTTGCAGGGAAAACTCTCGAGGGAATTGGCCTGGGTGAATTTTTTATGAGGAGGACTCCCCAGGCAATTGATGCAGTATCAAAAATACACTACTGGGAGTTGATCAAACTAAAAAGCTTCTGCACTGCTAAGAACACAGTAAGTGTAGCAGGCAGACAGCCCTCAGAATGGGAGAAAATATTTGCAGGTCATGCCTCAGACAAAGGTTTAATAACCAGAATAAACAGAGAACTCAATCGTATTGGCAACAAAAGGGCAAGTGATCCCATCTCAGGGTGGGAAAAGGACTTGAAGAGAAACTTCTGTAAAGAAGATAGGCGCACGGCCTACAGACACATGAAAAAATGCTCACCATCCTTAATGATCAGAGAAATGCAAATCAAAACTACTTTGAGATATCATCTAATTCCAGTAAGATTAGTCCACAAAATCCCAAAACCAGAGATGTTGGCGTGGATGTGGAGAAAGGGGAACACTCCGTTGGTGAGAATGCAAACTTGTACATTCCTTTTGGAAAGATATTTGGAGAGTACTTAGAGATCTAAAAATAGATCTGCCATTCAATCCTATAATTCCTTTATATATATCCTGAAGACCTAAAATCACATCATAATAAAGATATTTGTACCAGAATGTTTATTGCAGCCCAATTCATAATTGCTAAGTCGTGGAAGAAGCCCAAATGCCCATCGACCCACGAATGGATTGATAAATAGTGGTACATGTATACCATGGAATACTATGCAGCCTGAAAGAAAGATGGAGACTTTACCTCTTTTGTGTTTACATGGATGGAGCTGGGACATATTCTTCTTAGCAAAGTATCTCAAGAATGGAAGAAAAAGTATCCAATGTACTCAGCCCTAATATGAAGCTAAGTTATAGCTTTCATATGAAGGCTGAAACCCAATTATAGCACAATACAGGGAAAAGGGAAAGGGAGGGGAGGGGAGGAGGGAGTATGGGTGGAGGGAGGGCAATTGGTGGGATCACACCTACAGTGCATCTTAGCAGGGTACTGGTGAAATTTGTTAAAGGTAGAGTATCAATGTCTTTATATAGTGATCAAGAAAATGCCATGAAGGCTATCTGTAACAGTACAATCAAAGTATTTCTGAATGTCTATGAAGCACATCATGCCCTATGATTGCACCAATGTACACAATTATGATTCAATAAAATTATAAAAAAAAAAAAAGAATAAGATTGGCTAATCTAGAGGACCACACCCCATTCTTTTCTTTTTCTTTGCAATTCATTTCTTAAGATAAATAACCAGATGATTTGTCCAGTAGAATTTTATACGGTCTGGATTTCACTGATTTCAACTCCATGGTGTCATTAAATTGCTTATGAGCCAAAGGCATGAGCCTGTTCTGGTTTTATTTTGAAGGGTAGAGGGAAGGTGGGACCTGCTTACTTCACAGCCAACCTTGTGGACTTCCACCAGGAGTTCACAGCATCTGCTTGTCTTTCTTTGTGTGGGTCATTTTATCGGTCATTGATATAGTGCTCCCTGAGACTCATTACTTTAGGGACCTACCAAATGGTAATTTTCTATTTTTATCATTTCTGATTTTTTTATTACTTGGAATAGACTTATCAAAGAGAAACTTTCTTTATAGACCCTTTGGTTATACAAACTATTTATACCCAAGTCAAGTACTTGAAACAAAGTATATTCAAAGAAATTGAAGTTCCATCCATGCCTACCGTATCCTATTTATTTTTATTTTGAGATATATAGATCGTATAAGAAAGAAAGGATAAATAATTGGCTGTTTTTTCTTTTAATTTACCAGTTTTTTCAAAATTATAAGCAGTTTTCTAATAAATTCCAAAAGTAACTAAGAATTTTTAGTATTATTGTTAATTCATAGATTTAAACAGATGTTTCCATTCTAATATCTTTTCTGTTTCTAGTGTGACAGTTTATTTCGGGTTTGTCTTATATATTTCCACCACCAATTGGAACCTCACTTTTCTCCAGGAAACCTTAACGTCTGTTAATGAAGAACGGGATTTAGAGACTGCAATCTTAGCAACAAGGGTGTTACATGGTATTGAGGTTTGGGCTATTTCAGTAGATAAAACATAGAAAACATATACCTTTTTAAACAGTCA
Organism: Arctocebus calabarensis; assembly: GCA_963573935.1. Taxonomy (NCBI): domain Eukaryota; kingdom Metazoa; phylum Chordata; class Mammalia; order Primates; family Lorisidae; genus Arctocebus; species Arctocebus calabarensis. The sequence continues at coordinate 8,664 of CAUYON010077584.1, read as the reverse complement.
AAATACCTCTTGAGTTCATATTAATATTTCAATTCATATGTTACATCTGTACCTTCTTTCACTATACCATGAGACCCATTCCTTAATATCAACATGTCTCACTTGCTTTACACCCAATACACAATCTCAGTATAATAATACCAAACTACCACCAAAAATACGATTGCTAAAAGCATATTGTAAAAATATTTTACTGCTATTTTTGTCCAGAGGGCATATTCCACAAAAAGTACAATTATGGTGTTTTGAAATAACTTAGACTCATTCCTCTGAGTGTGGTTACCCAGCAACTGGATAGACAATTAGTTTCATTTGTATTATTTTCTTTTCTATATTAAGGCATTTTTAATTATTTAGTTTTATTTATTAATGTAAAATATTAACCTTGTTGGAACGTCAGATACTTTTTTTAGACAATTAGTTTCTTTCTTTTTTATTTTTATTAAATCATAGCTGTGTACATTAGTGCAATCATGGGGTAAAATGTGCTGGTTTCATATACAATCTGAAATATTTTCATCCAACTGTTCAACAATACTTTCATGAGATTTTCTTGTTATTGTATGAAAACATTTGTATTCTGCATTTAGTAAGTTTTACCTGTACCCTTCTAAGATGCACCATAAGTGTGATCCCACCATTTACCCTCTCTCCACCCATCCTCCCCATCCCCAATTAGTTTCATTTGTATTATTTTCTTTTAAATATTAAGACATTTTTAATTGTTTAATTTTATTCTTGCTCTCACGCTGGGTAGAGTGCCATGGCATCATAGTTCACAGCAACCTCAAACTCTTGGGCTCAAGCGATCCTCCTGCCTCAGCCTTCCGAGTAGCTGGGACTACAGGCAATTAGCATGATGCCTAGCTAGTTTTTCTATTTTTTGTAAAGACAGAGTCTTTTTCTTACTCAGGGCAGTCTTGAACGCTCAAGTTCAAGCAATCCACCCCACCTTGGCCTCTCAGAGTGCTAGGATTACAGGCATGAACCACTGCAACTGGCCCAAAGTCAGATACTTTGACAAGGTATATTCAGAGAACTCCCACCCATATTACCTCCCTCTTCTCCCAGCAGCACCAGTTCTTCTTACAGAAAGCAGACCATAAGGCACTCATAGTCTGTTTTTTTATTTTATAACTTACTTTTCATTTATAAATGTAAGTAATAGTTTTTCATAAAAAAGGGTGACATACTACCCATACTTGTCCTTTCTTTTTTAATTTAACAATTTATTTTGCACATTACTCCAGGGTAGTATATTCAGATGTTCAATGTTCCATATTCCTTCTTAGAAGTATGAAGTATTTCCGTGGCTGACATACGATAGTTCATTCCAGCATGGGACATTCGGATTATTGCCAGTCTTTTGTTATTACAAAAAGTGCCAAAATTAACAGCCCAATGCATATATACCTTTTTGTATTTTTGTAGGGCATTAAAGGGCTAAATTCCTAGAAGTGGAATTTTTGCAGAATCTAAAAGTAAATAAATATGTAATTTTGCTGAACATGGCCAAATTTCCCTCCATAATAGTTGTATCACTTCGCATCAGTACTAGCTTTGCCAATACAAAGTTGTAGAAATTGGGTGTTTGACAATCATGTGGGAAAGAGATGCCAGCTCAGTGCTGGTTTGTTTCTTTCATTCTTTTTTTTTTTTTAATTCCTTTTATTATGAGTATCTTTTCACATAGTTTGGAGACATTTGCTATTTTTTTCTCTTGTATGTTTGTATTTTAACTCATTTTCCCATACTTTCCTCTCCTTTCCCTATTCAGATGTTCTTAACTTGTTAGGAATATTAACCCTTTGTCTGTGACACAAGTTACAAGCATTTTCTCCAGTTGGTTGTTGTCTACTGATGGTGTGATTTCCCATGAAAAATTTTAATGCAATCAAAAATTTCAGACTTTTTCTTTATTACTTCCAGAGTTTAAATCAAAGTTAGGGAAGTTTTCCTGTTCCCAGACCATAGAGAATTTCAGCCACGTTTTCCTTCAGCATTTGTATGCTGTTGCGTTATATTTAATTTCAGATTCTTTTAGATTTTAACTTTATGTAAAGTAAGTTAAATGTCATTTTTGTCACATGGCTGTCCCCCAAATTACTTATTAGAAAGTCTACCTTTTTCTTTTTTTTCCTTTTGTGAAGATGTGGCTGGCATTATGGTATGCAAAATATCTATAGTACTCAGCCAATTGCTGAATGTTCTATTTTATTTTACTAGTCATTCCATCATTGCATATACTGTAACAAACTGGCTAAATTACAAAACCTTTCTAGACTATTTTAATTCTGAGTAAACTAGCTGTGACCTCACTGTTCACATACACACTTTCTTCTTTTTAAGTATTTTCTTTGCTATCCTTATTTGTTTTTCTTCCAAATAAATATTACAAGCAACTCCTCTAACTGCAAGAATAAGATACAGATGAAATGTGTACAAATCACATTCAACTGAACAATCTATTTAAGGATGCCCAAGATTTCCATGATAGTGAGTCCCATCCAACAATGGAATTTGTCTTTCTGTTCCTACAATTCCATTTTCATGTCTCTCAGGAGCTTTTCACAGTTTTTCTCATCTAAGTTTTTGAACATTTCATGCAAAGTTTATGCAAATGAATTTAATTTCTGTTTTGATATAATAAAAAGAGATCTCCATTTTAGAGTCTGATTTTTGTTTGTATATGTAATGCTGACTAATTTTTGTACATTAATTTAATAACTTCCTATTTTACCAATTTTTTTCAATGTTTCTTTTTTAATTTACGTTTATAAAAATTCATTATGTTCATATAGACATAGTTTTCCTTTTTGTTTACCAATTTTTATGTCTACAGTTGTTTTAAGTTATTTACACTGGCTAATACCTCTAACATTATGTTATATGCTGGTAGAGAAAATAAATAATCTTACCTGATTTTTAACTTTAGAGAAAAATATTTTACTGTTTACTCATTACCTAAGGTGCTAAATTTCTATATGCTGACTTTTGAGAGAGAGAAAGAGAAACATTGAGAAACATCCATTCTTATTTTCTGTTTGTAATATGAATGAATTATGAATGTTATAAAATAATTTCCCTGCATAGTTGAAAATAATCATATGATCTTTCTGCCTACATTGTTTTAATATGTTGCATCAATTTAATGGAATTTCCAATGTTGAACCACTGTTGCATTCCTAGAATTTAATCCTAATGCATGGCCATGATGTATTATTTGTTAGATGTGTTGTTTAATTCTGGTTGCTAATATTTTATTTAAAACTTTTAGGTTGATATTCATAAATGATATTTTTAGTATTTTTCTTGATATAATCATTATCAGCTTTTACAATTACTGCTGTAATAGATTCAAAAAGTTACACTGAAAGATTTCTTCCTTCTCTATATTCTCTGGTATACTTTAAATACATTGGAATAATCAACTCATTAAAGGTTTGGTAGAATTTTTCTGTGTAACCAACTGAATCTGGTGCTGTTCTGTGGAAGAGCTTGATAAATATACTTTCTTTTATAAGTATATACTTTATTGGACTCAATTATGGCAAGTTCAACTTTTTATTTTTTATTTCTAATTTTTTTATTTTTTCAGACAGGCTCACTTTGTCACCCAGAGTAGCCTGCCATGGCATCACAGCAACTTCAAACTCTTGGGCTCAAGTGATTCTCTTGCTTTAATCTCCCAAGTAGATGGGACTACACACACCTGCAACAATGCCCAGCTATTTTTTGAGATGGGGTCTTGCTGTTGTTCAGGCTAGTCTCGAACTCATGAGCTCAAACAATCCACCTGCCTCGGCCTCCCATATTATAGGTATGAGCCACCATGCCCAGCCCTAAATTAAACCTTTTAAAACTTATCTATTTAATCAAGATCTTCAAATATATTTCCATGGAGTTGGGCAAAATAAAACTTTTTTATGTGTTTATTTGTAGTGATTTTGGGATGAGGTTAAAGAAGCTTTGGTGTCATCACTCTGTGACTCAAAGTGGCCAAGGGAAGTATCTCCAGAAGCTATGGTCACTTATCATTTCTTAAGTAGGACATTTTAAATTGCTGGATTTTGCTTCTTTTTGATTTTTAATTTTGTGTATTTTGCTTTCATCTTTCTTTTCTCTGTCTTTTTGATTATGTTAAGTAATAGTTTTTTAATTTTGATATTAAGGAAATAGCTAGATAATATTTTATAACTATTTTTCTGCTTCCTAAACTATTGATTTATTATATTAATTCCTTTTTATACTTTATTTTCTTTATTGTTCTTTTTCTAGATTTTTAAATTGGGCTTTTATTTATTTTCACTTATATTTTTATTATTATAGTTATTTAATGCTATAAATTTTCCTCTGTTAAATGACTTAGTTAGAGCCATAGATTCTGTTTTCCTGTTTTTATTTTTATTTTCCCACAATTCTGCAATTTTGAGTTCTTCCTTTGAACCAAGCATTTTTTAGTAGCATCTTCTTTTTAAGAAAATGAAATTTTATTTCCCATTAGCATAACCTCCTCCCAAACCTACCCATGCTGACTTCAAATAGTTAGTGATTGTAAATACTAATTCATGATTGTTTACTCAGGCTCATGGAGAATAAAACAAAACAAGGTATCACAAAGTCAGCCCTAGTGAGAAAATGTAGAACACAATGAATGGTAAGCAGTGGTTCCTCTTTGGAGACTTTCTCTTCCAAGTTCATTCATTGGCATTTCTTCACCTCTAATTCCCTCAGGTGCCCTGCTTGTTTTATAGAGCTGTGTCATGCAGGGCTTTGGTTTACCGGATATTTTAATACTGTCAAAAGACCATATGGCATATGTCATCCCTTGCTGGATGGGTATTCAGCTAGAGGGTATTCAGTCTCCAACAAATGTAGGTGAGAAACAAGAGATAGTATTTTTTGGAGGGGACTGGAAAAAAGATTTTCATACATGGTATTTTACTAACCTTTTTTCTGTCTTAGTATACTTGGAGCAATAGACTTTAACTTTGACTTATTTATAGGTGGTTTTCAAGAACTCTTTCACAATCAATTCCAAGTTACTCCTTCTAACTGAAGGATGAAAGCTCATACTGACTCTAAACACACAGACTAAAACAAATCTCCTCACGCACTTCAAACTGTAATTTAGACTCCAAACCTCGGAGTGTGTGCCATTTTCTTCCTCCTAACATGGTTCAGAGATGAGTAAACCTTGGCTTCAGCTCTATCTTGGAGCCTACTCCTTCTTTTTCATCTGAATCTAATTGGTACCTCACATAAGGGCAGAAGTTGAAATGTGATTGTATCTCAGGCTTCCTGGGGAATTAAGGAGTTCACCAGAAGTCGGAGGGGAAACTCAGCAGCTTTGCAGAGAACAAAAGCCAGCGTAGTGAGGTCAGCGCCAGCAGAGATAAATCAGTGTGCCAGAATGGGGGCCAACGTGAGCATAAGCAGCTAAGGAGAGCTAGAACCCCGTAGTATTAGAAGGAGAGACCACATTAGAGGGCCAGCAGCCAAACTGGAGCTTGCAGAGGAGTGGTGAGAGCAAGCTCACTTTCCCAGCTGACCAAGTGGGATCAGATCAAAGAGCCCGATGGAATTATTTCATTCAACATAAAGTACCCTTCAGAACATGAGCCAGGGCTGCACAGCTGGTGCCAAGGGCACTCTAAAGAGTTTTGGGATGAGCAATCCACAGGGGATCCATCCTCAGGACTGAATTAGGAGGCAGTTTTAGAGACTGCCCTGAAAGACCATGTTAAAATAGTTACAGCTGAACACGTCAACTGCTGAAGCTGCTGCATTGCTCAGTGATATTAGAGAGCTGACATTCCCAGCAGAATTGCAGGCCCCAGTTTGCAGAAGACAAGATAGTTGAGAAATGCAAACAGCATGGGCACATGCAATTTTTACATCGTTTTAGATGAGAGCGGTCTCTAGTTTAGATCCAATTGAGATTTTCTTTGTAAAGAGTGCCTTCTAACTGGAATAATTCCTGCTAAAGACAGCAGTTCACTTTTGCCTTCTTTTGCCTTTTGTCTTGCTTATATGAGGAAACACAATATAAAATGTAAGATAGATTAAAATTTCTACTTAGGGTGTGATCCAAAAATGGAAGTGTGCCTGGCTGCTTCCAAGAGCAATAATTATAGTGAATATAATATGGTTGGAGAAGAAACACAAGGAAATTCATTCCAAACAAGAGAGTTTATAACATGATTTCAGCATGTAAGTCAACTCATTTTGATGTTATCCCATAATAGCATAAGACCATAATAAATCAATTGCCTTCAGACTCCTATCAAGATATTGTTTCTACTGAATAAAGTAGGTACAGGAAAAGATTGTTGTTTTAAAAAAAATTATACAGCCTGATGTGTGTTAGATTGTTGTTTAAAAAAAAGCCTTGTTTATGTTAAAAGTTAATACACCACTTAAAATTTCTCTGTAAGTATTGCCTTGAACTGAAATAAAGGCTTCATGTTATTTGCTTTTAACTTATTTGCAGTTCTTGTGTTATTTTCTAAGTGATGAAATGAAAACAGAAATATGAGAATAGAGGTAAAACATCTTTACCATTGCCTCTGGTATTGAAACCAAAAAGTTAAGGTTGTTCCAGGGCTCCTCAAGAGTCACATCATGCTCTATTCAAGAATCTACAGTGGTGTGAAGGTTTTGATAACTAATGTTAATCAGACCTCTAATTATCTATTTATTATTTTTATTAGGAAATATTTCGTAGGTAATGTAATAATACTCTCATGGTGCCTGATCCTGTTTAGGTCCTTTATAAGTATCCAACTCATTATAACAATACTAGGAGATGGGTGCCCTTATCAACTTATTTTCATATATGTAGGAAAGAGAGGACAAGCAAGCTGTCCAAAGTCACATGGCTATCAGGAGGTTTGACAGCAGAGGTCCTGCAGAGTATCACACAGTGTGGATTTTGCTGACTGTATTTTTCCACCGTAGTTAATAAAAGCATCTTAGAATGATTTTACTATTACTTTAATTAATTTTATTATTGTCTAGTGTTTAAATTTGACACTGATTTATAATGCCCAGGATTAATCTTCATCGTCATAATCATTCCACTAGGAATAACACTACTCTCCGGTCCTGCTTGCTTAGGTTTGCCCCTGTCAACCAGTGTGTTTGCTGTTTCTACTGCTTCAATCTTTTCTCTTAGTTTTAGATTCCTTTTTTATAAAATCCAAATTGTACAAGTTCTTTCAGCAAGAATATGAGAATGATATCATCTTTCAGTACATATTTGTTTTTAAATTTGTGTGTCTATTATTTCTGAAAAATAGTTTTGCTGATTATAGAAATCTAAGTTAAGAATATTTTCTTGCAGTATTTTTAAAAGATGGAACATATTATTCTTAGCAAAGTATCTCAAGAATGAAAGAAAAAGTATCGAATGTACTCGATCTTACTATGAAACCAATGATAGCTCAAGAAGAAGGGGAAAGAGAAGGGAGGGGAGGAGGCAAAATGAGTGGAGGGAGGGTAATTGGTGAGATCACACCTACGGTGCATCTTACAAGGGTACATGTGAAATTTCCTATGTGTAGAGTATAAATGTCTTAACACAATAACTAAGAAATGCCATGAAGGCTATGTTAATCAGTTTGATGAAAACATTTCAAATTGTATATAAACCCAGCACCTTGTACCCCATGATTGCATTAATGTTCACAGCTATGATTTAGTTAAAAAAAAAAGATATTTTTCCATCCACTACATTTTTTTTATTGAATAATAGCTGTGTACATTAGTGCAATCATGGGGTACAGTGTGTGGGCTTCATATACAATCTGAAATATTTTCATCCAACTGTTCGACATAAGCTTCATGGGATTTTCTCGTTTATTGTGTGAAAACATTTGTGTTCTGCATTTAGTAGGTTTCACCTGACTCTTCTAAGATGCACCATAAGTGTGATGCCACCCTTTACCCTCTCTCCACCCACCCTCCCCCACCCCTTCCCTCCCTTACCCTTTTCCCCGACTTCTTGTGCTATAATTGGGTTGTAGCCTTCGCATGAAAACTATAAAGTTGCTTCATGGTAGGGCTGTATACATTGAATACTTTTTCTTCCATTCTTGAGATACTTTGCTAAGAAGAATATGTTCCAGCTCTATCCATGTAAACACGAAAGAGATAAAGTCTCCATCTTTCTTTAAGGCTGCATAGTATTCCATGCTATACATATACCAAGATTTATTAATCCATTCATGGATAGATGGGCACTTGGGCTTCTTCCATGACTCAGCAATTATGAATTGGGCTGCAATAAACAATCTGGTACAGATATCTTTGTTGTAATGTGATCTTATGGATATATACCAAGTAAAGAAATTATAGGATCAAATGGCAGATCTATTTTAGATCTCTGAGTATTCTCCAAATGTCTTTCCAAAAGGGACATATTAGTTTGCATTCCCACCAGCAGTGTAAAAGTGTTCCCTTTTCTCCACATCCACGCCAACATCTCTGGTTCTGGGATTTTGGTATGTGGGCTAATCTTACTGGAGTTAGGTGATATCTCAAAGTAGTTGTGATTTGCATTTCTCTGATGATTAAAGATGGTGAGCATTTTTTCATGTGTCTGAAAGCCATGCACTTGTCTTCTTTAGATAAGTTTCTCTTCAGATCCTTTGCCCATCCTGA
>CAUYON010077583.1:0-19837 GCA_963573935.1 Arctocebus calabarensis | reverse complement strand
TGGGTAGAGTGCTGCGGCATCACAGCTCACAGCAACCTCCAATTCCTGGGCTCAAGCGAGTCTCCTGCCTCTGCCTCCCAAGTAGCTGGGACTACAGGTGCCTGCCACAACGCCTGGCCATTTTTTGGTTGCAGCCGTCATTGTTGTTTAGTGGGCCCAGGGGCTGGATTCTAACCTGCCAGCTCAGGTGTATGTGGCTGGCGCCTTAGCCCGTTGAGTCACAGGTGCCGAGTCGAGAGTTTTATTTTTAAGTGACACCATGAAGCAAATGCAGTTAAAAGTGAGAGAGAAGTTGCTTCTCTGGAATAGAGAATGCTTTTGTGCAGGCACATTGTTCTTTCATTCAACACATTTTTATGCGGTGTCTACAACATGATAGGCAAGGTCCTAGACATTGGGGAATTGGAGAACTAAGGTTTCTAATTGTGTGGAGCCTCTAGTCTAGTAGGAAGAGACAGACAATAAACAAAAGAAAAAGTAAGTAGATAATGTAATATTGGGTATCACTAGGTTGTTGAGATTGCAAGGGTGTCGTGGCATAGGTCCCCGTTGCTCCTCAGACAAAGATCCAATTATGGAGACAATGAGGATTGCTGAGAAAGAAAGGAAGTTTTTTTTTGAGACAGAGCCTCAAGTTGTCACCCTGGATAGAGTGCTGTGGCATCACAGCTCACAGCAACCTACAATTCCTGGGCTTAAGCGAGTCTCCTGCCTCTGCCTCCCAAGTAGCTGGGACTACAGGCGTCCACCACAACGCCCGGCCATTTTCTGGTTGCAGCCGTCATTGTTGTTTGGTGGCCCCAGGTTGGATTCGAATCCGCCAGCTCAGGTGTATGTGGCTGGCACCTTAGCTGCTTGAGCCACAGGCACTGAACCTGAAAGAAAGGAATTTTTAATACTATACTCCCGCTGTCTTATTGGGAGTATAGTAGAAGCTCCCTCAAATCCATCTCTCTATGTAACAGAGAACATGGCCTTTTAAAGGAGGGGTCAAGTGCCTTGGAGCAGATCCTGGTGTAACTAAGTGGGAATTGGGGACAGGTTGTCAGGGAAGGTGAATCTTGACATCAGGAAGTCTGCCCATGGTTCAGAATCTCAGCTCTTTCGTCTTGCAGAAAATTTACCATTTATGGTAAGTAACTGAATAGTTTGAGTAGTTAGTTAAGGGAGAGTATTTAAAAAAAAATAAGGGTCTTGAAATGTGTTCAGTGAGGGGCTGGTTACATCTTGAAGAAAGGGAGGTGGTAAAAAGATGTACAATACCAGGGAAGTGAGATGAACATGCTATTCCTGGTAGAGGGTGTAAGAGTCCTTTGGAAGTTGACACATTTGAGCAGGGAATGGAAGGGTGCAAGGGAACAAGCCAGACTTCTTGCCTCCATGAACTTTTTGGGTAGTCAGGTACTGTTGGGAGGAAGGTGGGGGTTTGGAACAGTAAAGAAGCCTGGTGCTCCCTTGGAGTCAGACCTATGATCTTGGAGCCTTGACCTTGAATGTTTTCACCTTCCAGGTCTAGCTGACCACAAATGAAAGGGCTAAATAGTGTTCACACCCAACTCTGAGCTGCCCCACCCCATGACTATTTAATAGCTAATCACTAGTTGCTCTATTGGATGCACATGCTTATTGACCTTTTAATTTAACAACAGAGGAAAACCTGATCAAACTCAGGGCAGAACTGACACTGCAGTCCCAGCACATTATTAGCAAGGTATTGCTGAGATGGAAATCTCCTGGAGATATAACAGGCATCTATTAGGGAACCTGAGTTAGAGCTTTGCTCATTAATCAGAGCCTCATGATAAAGTCTGCCACAGCCAGAGTGGTGTGTTCTTTCTTTCTTTGTAAAGATATAAAACAGTATCATTGTGTTTATCGATCTCTACTACTATTATTATCAGAATGTACTCTGTCAAAGTCATCACCTAGGGCTCCCCTTCCTGCTTCCTGTCCTGTAGCCTTGTACTCAGAGAGGGTAGTGGGAAAGAGTAAAGATTTTGTGTTTGAATCACAGTTCTTTTACTTATAGGCTGGGTGACCTTGGGCAAATCACTTCACCTCCTTCAACCTCTATATACCTACCATAAAATGGGGACAATAATGCCTACCTCCTGGAATAATTCGGTGAATTAAATTAAATAATGAGCTTTGCATTTTTTGGAAGTGGTTTTCCCAAATGGAGCACGTAAGATTGACTTAGAGAGCTTTTTATAATCCAGATTTGTGAGTTCTGTCAACAGAGATTCTGACTCAGTTGACTAGGAACACTTCTTCCCAGGTGATTTTATGCAAAGTGTTTTTGCAGGATATACTTGGAAAACAATGCTCTATCCTTTGGTTTTGCTGAAACATTTCTACTCCTATTTCCTAAGCCTGAATTATGCAATGTTCAACTCTGCTGTGACTTCCAGACTCACCTTACTTAGATGAATCCTTTTCCACCATTTCGCCTCTCCTTTCCCAATTTCCCTAGGTTTAAAGGCATTTTTCTGTCTTCTGATGGCCCACATGAGCTTCTATCTCTAGTAGAACTATGCAAATAATGCAGACACACAAGACATGCATTATTCACTATGTATTACTTTCATGGTAAAATAGATAACATAATGTCATAATAGAGATAATATATTTTATATTTTTGTTCATCCATTCAACTATATTTTGAGCATCTACTGTGTGCCAGGCAGTGTGCTAGATATAGTCGGTGGCTATAGTAGGCAGGCACCTCTAGGACCCAATACACAGCTATTTGTCTTCTCTTCCCTAGACTGAAAACTCTTCATAAGTTCCTGCAATTATCTAGTTTCCAAGTTTTGAGGCACACAGGCTGCAGCAAAGGCTACCCTCACTGTATCTGTATGATCCAACTTGTGCCTATGGCTGATGGTCAAATACTCTGTCATTGACATTCTGTATTTTTGTTTATTCGTTTTTTAGCTGAGCTATTGTCTGCTTCACTGGGTTTGTGCACCTGTCACATTTGTAGTAGCTGGACTCACATCTTGGGATTTTTGCCAGGTACTCATCTCTTCTAGCTAATTTCCTTCAGATTTGACTGCCTTTTGAAAATTCAGGTTCCAAAACAGGAAGCATTATGGATTCCTGGGTGATTTTACAATATGCAGACTTCCTTTCATTTATTCAGTCATCCATTCATTCGTTTAGTAAGACTTTATGGTACAGCCATCCATGTGCCAGGCACTGTGCTGGCTTAAGCCTCCCTCTTATAGGAGCTCAACAAATGTCCATGGAATTAATATTATATTGGAAAATACTCTCTGTCTCTAGCTTAGAAAATTTTACTGTCTTACTAGGTTGTGGGTGTATGAGTGTCATTGACCCAGTCATTTCTGTCATCAAGCAGATGGTGCATTGACCAGCTTTGATGCAGATGCATCAAGGACATTAGAGTTTATTATTGTCAACACACTAGGATATTTTGTGCAAGACCAAACCATCAATGTGCCAACACTGGAAGAAAAGAATGTAGATTTTTACATTTGCAATAAAACTCCCATCAATCATACCATCTAGACTCAGAGCAACTGAACTAATATCTGAGCTGTAAGACTGCACTTTCTCTGACTTTCCTGTCAATAGGGAATGTTTGTGCATATCAAATCACCAACTCATACAAACACTCGAAGACAAGGAAGACGGGGACATAAACAAGGAAACAAAAACATCCTGCCAACCTGCCCAAAGTGTGCTAATTACATTTAAGCCTGTATTGGATGCCAGATATATATTGAGTTTATATCTATGCCTTATCCTGCTGCAAATGTTTTCTAACCAATCAACAAAGCCCAAGGATGGAACAGGTCTACCATCATTGATGATGGCATAATCAATCTCATCATTATGATTGTCACCATAGCAAACATTCATATAGGTCTACCATGTGTCTGAAAGACTACCCATATTATTTTTAATTCCTTGCAACCACTCTATGAGAGATATAGGATTATTATTCTCATGTTACAGATGAAGAACTGAGACAGAGAGGATAAGTGACTTTTCCGTAAATGTCAACGATGGGATTTGATCCTAGTTCTGGCCTTTTTTTCTTTTCTTTTCTTTTTTTTTGATACCTAAGACAAGTGAACTTCCAAGTGGATTGCCTAATCATCAAAATATTACAATCAGATAGATTTGGTGGCCATGCTCTGCCGCCAACTGAGTTGGTGAGATCAAATTGTTTGATCTCGAGACCTTGGCCTGAACCAAAGCATGGTCAGATCCTCTTATGAGTGTGGGCCTGAGTCCTAAGTTACAGTTCTATGAGTTCTGAGAAATATCTACCACCAATGTGCACAAAGCATAGTCCATGCCATGAAGACACTCAGGGTTAAGTGGTGGGTGAGGGAATGGAAACTGACTCTGGGAGGTTGAACACCAGGTCTGTGGGGTCTAAGGAGCCCCAAGCCTATTTATGTAGGATGAGCAAAAATTCTATTTTAGGGGTGATCTTAGTGAGCAAGTTTTTCTTGCCAGTTGTACATGTATTAATTATTTCCTTTAGTAAAGTAGTGAGGAAAATTTTCAAAACTCCAAGGGACAGGAATCAAATGATATAGCTTTGTAGTCCTAAAAAGCTTGTCACTCATTTCGTTCTTTAAGAATAACCAGTGATTACCCCATTGGTTTTTCAACTCTTTGCTTGTGAGTCTCTATCTTTAAATAATCCCAAATTTCTAACACCACATCCCCCTTGACTTGCCTAGATATCAGGAAAATAGGATAGAACAAGACTTAACCCAGTCAAGCTTCTTAACTCCAACCTGGTCTCTACTGGACTGCTCCTTCCTCAAGAGAGGCAACCTACTCTTTACTTTTTATCCAGGGTGAGTGACAAGGTTGATATCCAGTTATAATTTCATTATTTCTGTTTGAGCAAGCATCATCAATACTGCAACAGAAGTAACTAATGAGCATGAAAAACTTTTTATGATCGAAAACAAAATGAATTTGAAGAATGGCTCATATTCTTGTGTTTTCTCTTGTTGTAGCTCAGGAATTATCTATGGGATGAAATAGTCCATACCTGATGGTGCTATAATCTTTAAATGACAATTTACACCTGTATTTGTAACTACTCTGTAGCTACAAGAGAATGAAACAAGGTGATGGGAAGGAACTAGTGACACATAAAAAATACCCAGGAGTAACCCACCTGCTAAAACAGACTGTCCAGGGCTCCCTAACCCTATTTCTTGGAAGAGGGGGAATATAAACTAAAGATTAGCTAGGAAAAGACAAGAGGCTAGAATGTCCTAGGTAGAGACAATGTGTCTGCAAAAGTCTGTTTGAAGGAGTTAATACAGTGCTCCCCAAGGAGTAACAACAGCTGGAAGGTAAAATGCAAAAAAGGAAATGCATGGAGATGAGGTTGGTGGAGGTATCGAAGGGTCAAAAGATAGTGAAATGCCTTGTAATGTAAATACCATTAACCCTGGTAATGTTAAGAACAGATAAATTTGGGGAGGAAAATCTCTGCTTTTGGAGAATATTTCTGTTTAGGGGAAAACTTGAAGTATTTCTTCACGTTCCCATTTCACGGTCAGTTTATAATTGATATGTACACATCTAAGAGAAGCCTACTCCAGATACATTAATTACATCCTAATATTTCCACAGAAATCCTAAAAGATGCAATTCAGTGTACAACTCCCAGTCTTTTTACATCATGGATGGCACCATTTTCGATTTCCATTTTCCTTATCTTCAGCATCAGCATATAAAGTAACATGACTTGCTTGCAGTTCTCTTTTTGGTTTACGTTCTTCCTGCGCTGTCCCTCCTTTATCTGTCCATGGAATTCCAATCGTGTTTGGCCTCTCAGAGAGACATTTCCTGAACAGATCTTTGAGTTGGAGTGGATGAGTAAAGGAACCTGTCAAGAACATACATACCATCAAGAGAACACATGAATCCTGCTCTCAAATTATCGTTTCACCCTTCAAGTTCTGGACACTATGTGGATAACTCCCTTTGTGTAGACTAGATAAACAGAGGGAGTCTTCCCTCTGGGCCCTATTCTAGTTCTCCTTTATCACCTGAAAGGGTGGGGGAAATGCCTGTTCTCACTAATGCAGAGGAAGTAGTATCTTTCTTTTAGTCTCATGAAAAAAAAGAGAGAGAAGAGAAAGAGAGGGAGAAGAGAAAGGGAGAGAGAAGGAGAAAAAGGAATAGGAGGAAGAAAAAGGAGTATGAGGAATAGAAGGAAAAGAGGAGAGTTTGATTGCTAACCCTAGTGTGCAGTGAAACCTTTGCCCTAATAACATCTCCTTGGCCTGACCAATTGAGCTCAACTGTCCCCTTCAGTGACTGAGTGAGGGAAGGGAAAGCTCTGTGTGTATGACTAAATAAATTGATTTCTACTTTTGGATCTTTCTCCTACTTATCAAAATTTCTCATCAACCAAGTCTCCTGAAGAGAGAAAAAAAAGGAAAGAAGGCAGGAAGTTGTGTGGAGAGCAAGGTGTGTGGGGCAAGGGGTGTCTCTCCATTGGCCCTTGAGTGACTAAACACTGATCTCTTCAAGAGGAAATTGCTCAGGCCCAAGAATCTTACTAGTTCTGTAATGCTGAAAAAACTCCACCCTGTCAACTTTGGGGTATAACTGATTAAAATTATTTGCAGAGAGTTGGGTCACATGTCAGGAAGATGTCAGCACCTCTAAGACAAGTGACTTGTAAACAATAAGCATTTATTGTTGCTAATTTGTCTATAGGTCCGCTGAGCAGTTCTACTTGTCTAGGACAAGATGGGTTGATGTCAGCTGGGTTTGCTTATGAATGTGTGGTCATGGTGTCATTAGCTGGAGGCTTGCTTATGTAGGATGGCCTCATTCATATATGTAGAAGGTACCTTGCTATTGGCTGAGGTGACAGTTGGTACCTGGGCTGCGTATTTCTCATCATCTAGTAGAGTACCCAAGCTTGTTTCTGAGAGAGAGAGTATGAGGATCTTGGCCTAACACTGGACATGATACCCAACCACTTCTGCTGCATTCTTTTTAACCAAAACAAGTCATAAGACCAGTCATATCAAGGACTGGGAAAGAGTCTTTGCCTCTTGATAAAAGGATCTTGTAAGAGGGTAATAGATAATAGGGACGGGTGAAGAATTGTAGACAATTTTGCAATTGATCTACCCTAGACTTTAAGAAAGCAAAAGGTTTCTGAGAGATGCAAAAACTGTGAAGTGAATTCTGTAACCTATGTAACTGACTTCATGGATTTTTGACAGATCTATCATACTTCTGAGATTTATAGGAATTTTTTTTTCTCCTCTGGGAAGACAGAGTAGGAGAGCAAAGTACATCCCCCCCATCTTCCTCCTATCTTCTGAATGCTGTGGTGATGCCCACTTCATGTCCCAGATACCTGAAATCCATGTTTTGTGGAGTCAGTGGAATGAAATCAACCATATGGAAGAAAGATGCCAGGGGGTGAGGCAGTGGAGGAACAAACTCAGACTCTTATTCTGCTTCCTGACTGTACCAGCTGCTCAGACCCCTTCCAGATGGATGAATCAGAGCCTTTCCAGAGAGTTCAGCCCAGGCCTGCCACAGCCATGCAGGTATTTAATATGGGAAAATTTTAATCACATTTGTTTTCCCAAGTTTTTTTCTAATGACAAATCATTTTTAATGGGAGGCTAGGGGGTAGAAAAAAAGATGTAACAAATCTAGGCTGATGGTTTTATCACTAGTCTCAGATCTCTGGACCCAGGGCTGGCTTTGTCACCAACTGCAAATCATCCTGAGTGAATGAGAAGCACAGGAAATGGGAAGAGGGACTGATCCAAGGTTCTCCTGAAGGACCCGTGGTGCCCCCTGCCTCCCATTTGTCCGTCACTCCCCAATTAGAATTTGAAGGCAACTGCTATGTTATAGTGTCACCACATATTAATCCTTTTCCATAATCCATCAGGGTGAGGAATTGCTCTTCCTTTCTGGCATTATGGAAACTGAAACTGAGGTCCCCGGGGACTTGTCCAAGTTCAACTAGCTGGTAATGGAGCAGGGGCTCAGATCCAGGTCCGTCTCACTTGAGAGGCTGTATTCTTCACCACAGCACCATGGTGCCTCTCTTTACAAATCACAAAACATTTTTTATTTTCTTGATAGTTATAATTTCCCTTAGAATGTATATTTGTCTGCTAAAGTATATTTATGTATATGGGAAGACTTAACTTCAACATAGATAAATATACCTCTCTATGGATCTTGGCAGGGTCAAGCCCAGGACCTACAGGTTGTCCCAAAGGTTGCCATACATATGAAAAATGGAAAATTTTAGCTCAATGTACCTTTATTTACAAGATATTCACTAGAAAAATTTACAAAATATATATAAAATATTATCTATGTTAGCCACCTCCTTCTACACACATGAAGTCTTCTCTCCCACTCATGGCAAATACATTCCAAGATATCTGTTGCTATAACTTTTTCCCCTATGAATGACTACTTTGGGGGACACCTTGTAGATGTCCTGGCAACCTGCCAGGTTTTCTCTGTTGTGTCACAGACTCCATGGTTCCTCACCTTCCATAAATAACTCAGAACCTATGTTCCTGACTGACTAAACCCTGCCCTGGATCACTTGAAATATGTTGATCTTTGTGGTGGAAAGACCACTGATTTTAGAACTCCAAAAGATACCTAGGTTTCTAACACAGAATCATGGTGGCAAGTCGTGTAACTTTTATTTATTTTATTTTTAAATTACATTCACCTTTTTGTTAAACAAATAAAACTTGAGTACATCTGAAATACTTGAAAGCAATCCCAATATATTCCCTCAAAAATACTTCAGCGAATATCTTCAACAGGTAAAGACTTCTAAAATAAAACATATTTGCAATCATGTACCTGATGAGAACCTTACTTTATTCATTTGTAAAATGGCATAAAACACCCAGAAAGTTCATTAAAGAGTAATAAATGAGAAATTTCAGTCAAAGGTAGAAGTGAGAGCCAGAAAATATTACTGCATAAATCAAGGGGCTGGAGAATTTCAAGCAGAAGGAGGCAGGTGTTCAATAGCTTCAGATGTTACTTAGAAGTCAAGGAAAGGGAAAGCTGAAAAGTAGCCGTTGACTTTGGTATTGGGACGTCTCCAGGGAGCAATTTTGGTGAAACTGTGAATGGAAGCCAGATGGGTGATAAAGTAAAGGAAGAGAATGTAGAAATAGTGACTACAGTGTATATTTTCTAGAAGTTTGGTTGAACAGTAGAGGATTAGGGAAGCTTCTACTCTTGGAGGAAATGAGGATTGAATGGTAGTTTCATATTTTGTGGGGAAACATGAGCTGCTTGTAGTGAGGGAGGATATAGTCAAGATGTTGAGCTTGGATGTGTGTGAGAGAGAAGGGACAACTGATGAAACACAGTCTTGCTTGAGGTAGGAAGAATTAGCACAAAGGAGGAGTTGGCATTAGAAAGAAGGAAGAACTCAGTTATCTGGCACATATTTATTAAGCTCTTCCTGTATGCACTGTACAGGGCACTGACAAATATAATGGAAAATAATGCCTCGTCTTCTCTACAAGCTTTTAACAGTCTCCTGCTGGCTGGGACCAAGCTAAACAGGCCCTCATGGGTGAAGGGACACATGGTATTCAAGCCAGTTATGCAAGAGATGATCAGAGAATCATTCCCAGAAAATAAACTCTGAGACAAGGCAGCCACAGACAAGTGCGTAAGTAAGAGGGATGGGGAGGAGTGCTCCTGGCAGAAGGACAATGTGTGCAAGCTCTGGAGGCCAAAGCAAACACAGTCTCCCTTTTACCCTCAGGAGAAACAGACATAGGAAAGGATGGGTAAAGATACAGGCGAGCTTGGAGGTGAAGACAAAGTTGTGAAAGTCCATATTTAATAGCTTGAGTTTTACTGCAGGTTTTTGATCTAGGGGAGCTATTGGGGGTGATGGAGACATACTGAGTAAGGTTCACGAGAGTGCAGATGAGATGAGCCACCTTATTATGTGTTTGGCGGGCAGGCATTGACTTTCACCCTGGAAAGAGTTTATCTACTTCTCACCTCTGCTGCCATAACTGGTCCACATCATCCTCCCCACTCCCCTGGACCACAGAAAGGGCTCCCTTCCTGGTGTCTGCCCATCCATTCTCACATCCTTCTTTTCCTTCTCTATCCAGC
Source organism: Arctocebus calabarensis (assembly GCA_963573935.1). NCBI lineage: Eukaryota > Metazoa > Chordata > Mammalia > Primates > Lorisidae > Arctocebus > Arctocebus calabarensis. The sequence goes on along the minus strand of CAUYON010077583.1, from coordinate 9,670 downwards.
AGCTTTTCAAGGTGATCACTTAACAGCATTGTTTAAAACCCTCACATAGTTTTCCATCACACTTGGGAAAAAAGTCTAGACTCTTTGCAGCATCCTGTGAAGTCTGGACAAAATCTCTGCCGACTTCTCCAGCCTAATCTTGAGCCTCTTGTCTTCCTGGCTCCAGCCATGGCACCTTCTTTCCCCCAGGTCTCCCACGTACGCTCTCTCCTCCTGGCCACTGCACAGGTGGCTTCCTGGGATGGTTACTCTGTGACTGTTTCCTCTTTAGACCTTGGCTCAGTCATCATCAACTCCAGGAAGCTCCTCCTGACGTCACAGAATAAAGTCATATCTTCCTCTTTAGTAAAAGCATCCTATGTCCCTTTCTGGTGGGCATATAATTAAGGAATACTTTTACATATAATTGCCTAATTAGTTGATTGGCATCCCTCTCAGCCACTGCTATGAGCCCCATGAGAGCAGAAATGGAATCTGTTTCTTCCCCTCTCTCTGTAATGACCCCAGAGCCCAGTGCAGGGTGTGATGTACAGTAGACATTCAATAAATACTTTATGAATTAATGAATGAATGAATGAATCAATCAATATAGGGATATTAGTACTCTTTGAAAAACCCATGTACCCCTAGCAAATCTTTGTAGAGTTATTGATTCCATTTGGTTTCATCTGAGAATGAGCAACCTATTTACTCCCAAACATGTACCCATGATCATTTTTATGTTTTTGTACAAATATATCAACTCCCGGCATGCCCACGCACATGTGTCAGTGTGCACAACCCTAACCCCAGGGAGCATATCACTTAGACGAGAGAGAGCAGACACGTTCTCATCCCATCCACACCTGCCACCAGGGGGTAGAGCAGCTCTCCTTGCTTTAGCACACATGTTTATTGATGATGCAGATTAAACTTTAATCATATTGCACAGTTTCAATTTCCAATTGAAATTGAAAGTCTGAGCCACGTACAGGTTTTTATTACCTTCCACTTACGCCGCTGATGGAAGTGATCGGAGGGGAACCATCTTCCCGGGCCTCAGGTGGGGTGGCTGGGCCATAAATCAAATTACGACTGCCATGTAGCGGAGGTGCTAATGCACAATAGAAGATGAGAAGGGTTAGGAGCAATTTAGTGCCCCCAAGGCCCCACCGTCAGAGCAGGATATGTGGAGGCTTCAAAGCAAGGAGAGAGGGCCTTCTGCCTCCGATCAAGTTTCTGGCATGTGCTGGTGGCAGGAGAAAAATGCTATTTAAAAGTGCTTTCGGAAACAGTGGCAGTGGCACAAGTTCCTCCTGAGGAAGCTATTGGATTTTGCTTTAAAGTGTTTTAACATGAGAATCCTTAAAAGGCAACAGGCACTGCTAAAAGGGATTACAATTGGTATCAGACTGAAGAAGAAATGTGTGCAAGTTAATTTAGTGTTAATATAATAAACCTGTTGCTAACAATGTGGCTATCCATATCCCTACAAATGCGGAACACTGATGCCTGTGATTTTTAGCTGAGCTTTTGTTCTTTACTAGAAAGGTCACCCATCTATTTTCGGGGAGAGGGGAGTGGCAGTACCCATTAAGTTGTCTTAGGTATCAAGCTGGTTCTCGACCAAGAAGTAGAAGTTAAGCAAGCCCTCAGGCCCCAAGGGGAGAATAACAGACAGCAATAAGTAGCATTTATTGAGCACTTACTATGTGCCACTTATGACCTGTTGAGCACTTCCCTGGTCTGCACTTCCCTTGCCTGGTATGAGGGAGGCTCCATTAATACAATGTGTAAAGTGTTCACGCAGGACTCAGCAACGGGAAGTACCTAATGAGTGCTAGTCAGTAAGTACTAGTAAGTGCCAGGCTCTTGTTTATTGTTGTGGTTGTTCCATTGTACGTTTGGAAGAGAAATGACTTGGCCAAGATCACACAGCTAGGAGGTGGTGGGGCTGTAATTGTCATTGAAGTGTCTGATTGTACCCTACGCATTGCTGCCTCCTCACACAGAAACCCCGCTCTAAAGAACTGATAAGGACATCCACATTTTTAGCAACAGGTGTTATTACATGAATACTAAAATTCCCCTGAATTGGGAGGGGCAAGAAATTGCTACCTGTTGAATTAACTATGAGTGAATCCGTTGAAAAATTTCAGGGCTCATGACAAATTGGAGGGCTGGGTGAATACCTGGATGAATCAATGATTGTGTATTCATTCATAAGGGTCCACTTTGTGGTAGACTTTTGAGATACAAGGATGGAAGAGTGAAGCCTCAATCTTAGGAATTTTAGTTTATAGGGAAATCCACTGTTTCACATAGGCTTTACCCAGGACATCTGTCTATTTTACTACAAGCCCTTGGTTTGCTCATCCTCCTCTCTCTGCATGAGAACCTACAGGGGTTGGCAATCTAGCTTCTTGCCACTAGCTTTGTTTTGCTCAGCTCCATCAAAAACACCATGGGAGAGGCTGCTTCAATTCCATCTTGGACATCTTTAAGACCTGGCTATCATCTTTCACCTAAGACAAATGCTTAACTCAGCTGAAGAAAATCTCTGTGTCACTCACAGATAGAGGAGGAAAATGAGAAAAAAATCTGAGCTAAATAATCTAAAATTCCAGTGTAATAATGGAAGACAATAGCCCCACTGGCCTGTGCTATAAGCTCATCATCCCTACTGTGTCCTGAGTATTTCTTTTATTTTTTATTTATTAAATCATAGCTGTGTACATTAGTGCAATCATGGGGTACAGTTTGCGGGCTTCATATACAAACTGAAATATTTTCATCCGACTGTTCGACATAACCTTCATGAGAAGGGGCAGGTGAAACCTATTAAATGCAGAACACAAATGTACTGAGTATTTCACTGAGTGTGCTGTGTGTCATTTCTTGTTTAATTCTTGCAACAACTCTTCAAGAAGGTAGAATGATTCCCATTTTGCGGAAGAAGCAGCAGGCTCTGAAAGGTTAAGACACCTGCCCAGAATCAAACAGCTGGAATCTTAGGGCACAGATATGCATGTCTCATTTTCCAAAGTGCATGCTTTTTAAAAACTCTGCTACATTGCTTCTTTTTTGTTATGAATTTTAATATCTCTTATCTTTTAAAATAAGTGTTATCTTCAAATGTTGCCACATCCAAAGGAGGAACAATCTCTTTCCCATGGCTTTCCCCTTCCCTCCAATTCAATTGTGAACATTCTCAGGAGGAAGAGGTGAGAGATCCTTAGACTTTATCCTCCAGGAGTTTCTAGGTCAGTGGCCAGGAAGAGAACCTCAGAGGAAAACCTACTGGGAAAAAGGAGGACAGTGTGGTAGGTTACCTCAAAGATGGATACAAATGCTGTGGAAGAACATCTGTAATATTTCCAGATATTAAAAAAGGAAAATCATGAATACCTGCATTGATGAGGTGGTATTTAACTTGTCATTTGAAGTATGGAATATGTATGAGAGACTTAGGGTGAAGATTTGAGAAGAATGTCATTAAGTTTCTGTCTTTGCTGCCCTAGGGTCTTCCAGAGGCTGTTCTCATTTCCTGAAACAGATTTTTTTTTCCTCTTTCCGAACCAATGTCTTTTATCCTTTCAATCCCAGCTGGGCTGTCCCATCCTTAAGGAAACCTTTTCTGACAAGCCATATGAGGTTAGACACCCTCTTACCTGGGCTTGGCTAAGCTTTCTTGGCACATGGTGCATTTTTATTTGTAGTGCCTGCCTCCTTTTCAATTTTTGGGGTAATTCTCATCACACAGAAGTCCCACACTAGCAGAGACTGTATCTTTCTCATCCTGTGCTGCACCTTAACTAAGCACCCAGTTGAGAATCAGTGAATGTAACTTGGGTTCTGTCCTCCCTCTATCTCTCACTAGATGAACAGCCTTGGACAAGCGAATTAAATTCCCAGAGCTTCACATTGTTATATGTTTTTTTTTATAATAGCAAATACTTTTATAATATTTTCTATACCACATATGCCAGGGCCCAATCTGCGTGCTTTTGCATATACTAGCTTATTTACTATATGTAAGAACCTTATAATGTAGGTACTAGCATTATCCCCATTTTGTAGATAGGAATACTGAGGCTCAGTATGGAAGGCAGTTGTTCCCATTTTCTAGAATCCATGCTCTTTCATTATCCCTTCCTCTTGAATGTGAACTGGACTGGCAACTCACCTCTATCCAATAGGATATGGCAAAGATGATGGGATGTCACTTCCATGATTAGGTGACAAAGGGTGTGACATCTGTCTTGCTAGCAGACTCTTTCAATTGCCTTCTTGACTTGCAGGCTTTGATGAAACAAAATTGTTCTGTGAAGAGCTCTATGTGGCAAGAACCTGAAGGTGGCTTCAAACAGCCACATAAACCCTGAAGCCCCCAGTCCAACAATGCTTGAGGAACTCAGTGATGCCAAACTCAAGTGAACTTGGGGGCAGATCCTCTCCCAGTAAACCAGTAAGATGACTGAATTCCAGGCTGACACTATGATTTAAGTCCAGGAAAGAAGTCTCGGTAGATCATGCTTTTATTCCTGACCCACACAAACTGTGTAATTATAGATGTGTTCTTTTAAGACACCAAGTTGTGGGGTCATTTGTTACTCAGCAATATATGACTAATACAAGAAAAAAGAGTAAGTCATCTGCTCCAAATTACACAGTAAGTAGAGAACCTTGCATCTGAACTCACTGAGTTAAACTCAGGAAAATTATGTGCTATTAAGCACCCTGTAGAATACAGTAAGAAATACTTCTGCTACATACCTCAAAAGTTTTATTAAAGATTAGATGTCAGCTATAATTATTGCTATCTTCATTGCTATTTGGTATCTTCAAGACATGGGCAAAGAAAAGAAAAAAGCATCATAATCATGAAAGTGAAAAGATGCTTCTAGTAGCCCTGAGCGATTAACTGTTTTCCTTCATTGAGAACCGTTGCAAGGACGATATTTAATAAAACACTTGTGAGCCACCACTACTTGGGAGGCTGAAATGGCCGCCCCCACGTGACCCACAAGTGCAAGCACATGCATTTCTTTGGTCTCTCCCTCTCTTTTTAGCATCTCCAAGGAAGCCCTTGTAAGCAAAGAGGGAAGGAATTGTCTGAAACTAATTAGACATTGCACAGGGGTTTGGGGAGGGAATAGGTTTGAAAATTCTAAATGACACTCCCAGGATACAGTTTTCCCTAGAGTCAGAGCATCATGAACAGAACTTGTCAGGGCTGCATTAAGCTACATCCCTTCTTTTTGATGAGGGGAATCCACAGGACAGAGGATGTTTCTGGAGGCTGTACCCTGGGGAAAAGAGTCAACCTTATTCTGTGCCCATCAACCCTTCCCAGAGCTCAAGAGCAGGGAATTCCATGGGATGACATAGTGGGCAAAGATACTATGTACTGATAATTCATGACTTGGGGACCCATCAGGAGGGAGGAGGACATGTACCCACACTCAGAGGTTTGTCATCTCATGAATCATAGCAGAATCTGATGATAGAAAAGCTGTGATATTATTAACAGGAAGACCTAATACCCAAGTAGAATGCATCCTTCCTAAGAGCACACAAATGTGTAATATATTCTGGCTTCCTCTTTATCTGCCCCATTAGGAATTTGAATGAAGCTGAATTACCCATGTTTACATAATATCCTTTATAGGCTTTTCTCAGTTAAATTTTCAGTATATCTATCATCTCTGATTCTACTTTCTTGCCTCCTCTGATAGAGACTGACTTTCTCTTGGTAAGTATATATATTACTAAATAATTTAAGATTTTTTTATATATGACTACTGGCTTTTAGAAAATCACAAATGCATTTACAACATTGGAAAAATCCAAGAAATTCAGAATGTTTGAAGGCAGTAATGACCGGTCTGTTAGCGGCATACCTTGAAATGTCGAAACTTATATTGAAGAAGTCAATGCTTGAATTCTTCCCTTATTTGTAGTTGCTTCTACTTTTTATTATATAGTGTGGGTTGTTATGGTGATGGGCAGCTAGAATATTGAGAGGCTCTTAGAGAAAATGTGTTATCTGTGTGAAATGATCCACTTCTAACTCAGGTTGGGGGTGGCAAATATTTTCCTATGTCCCAATCAGCCAAGTGTAATCAGGTTAATAAAATATCTAAATGTTGTTTGACTTACACATTTTTATCTTCCTTAATGTATTTGAGACCCCATGGTGGTGGAAAGCAAAGGGTTCTTTTGAGGATTTAGTAAGAGTTAGCAAACTATGACCTCCCACAGGACAAATCTAGCTGGCCACTTTATCGGTAAATAAAGGTTTATTGGAACACAGTCACGCTTATTTGTTTATATATTATCTAAGATTGCTTTTATGCTGTGACAGCAGAGTTGAGTAGTCATGACAGAGACCACATGGCCTGCAAAACCTAAAATATTTGCTATCTGATTTTTTAAGTAAAAGTTTGCCAAGGCTTGATGAGGTCATAACCATGAGAGAAGGAAGCAGAATCCTGCTGCAATGGAAGTCTAGAAAAATGGGTTCAGGAGACTGAGCTAATATCACATCTCCTTGATAACTAGCTGGGTGATAACCCATGCCCTATCTTGGTCTATCTTCTCATTGTAAAATGCAGATTTTTTTGGCACAAGCTGACATCCTCCTTTAGGGCAAGGCCATGAGTCTTTAACCTTTTTTTCATTCCCTCATTAGTTCTCAGAAGAGTGTTGTGAACTAAATAGCAGGAGCTGAACAAAAGTTTGTTGAACGAATGGTGTCCAACACAATTATCACAGAGTTGTCATTAGGCTCAATGGCATAATAGTGCACACAGTCTGGGAAGTTTAACATGCTCCAGGCACGAGAGGCTATTTCAGGCAGACCCATTTTGGCTTGAAAGCTAAAGTCAGAGAAAATAGCAATCGGGTCACATGTTCTTCACCTCAATCTTTGTGTGCTGGATTCCCTTTGTTTCAGTTTGGTTCTTTCTGTTGCAAGGAATAGACTCCTTTAAGGTACCTCAAAAACACAGGTTTATTATTAGGAACTGTGAACTGTAATTAGAATTGGAAAGTTGTCAGCACCTACGGCTGTTTTGGAAACCAGAATCTATTTTATTCTCTCTCTCTCTTTCTCTCATCCTCTCTCTTGTTCTAGCTCTTGTTCTCTCTAATTACTTGTTCAATTCTCTTTTCTCTCTATTGGCTCATTTCCTCGTATTCTTCATCTTTGCTGCTCAGATAGAAATTAGGTTTAATCACGGTTTTGTGTGCCACGTCCCAAGGTGTCTTTGCACCCTCAGCTCATATGCTATCTAACTTTCCCTCTTTATAATTCTCAATACCCTGGAGAAATCTGATTGGCCAAATATATCTTCTCATCCCAGATGACACAGACCATAAGTCACTGGCCATCTGTTGGATCCATCACCCTGGGGTCACAGAGTCCACACAGTGCCCAATTAATTAGCTGGCAGAATAGGAGAAGGATGCTGAGGCAACAGGGAATCTGAGGCAGACAGCTTCCTTAAATGGGTATGTGGGAGCAAGCACAGACTGACATCCTCAGTGATTCTGTCTCTGCTGCTTCTTGTTCTTTTTATAGACTCTGCCTAATATTGGATTCAGAAAAAGAACTTATGACCTGTGTGTCATGTGAGTGTTGTCAGTTAACAGTAGGAGACCAGTTTCACAAACCTCCAATTTGTTTTCTGAATTATGGGCCAGTGGAAAGCCATTGGACTTTTAGACATGGCATCTCCACAATGTTTGCAAAAATCTCTTTGCAGCCTGGATGTTGGGCCAGTTGGTAGAGATAAGGCCAGGATGCATAGCTGAGCACCTGGGCCCTCTGGAAAATGAGATGGAGAAACTGGGTTCGAGGAGAACTTATGTCAATAAGGCCTTGTCAGTCATGCAGAATCCCTACCCCACTCTGCAGGGAGGTCCAATCTTTTTGTTCTCTGCCGCACATTAGAAGAAGTGTTGTCTTGGATCACACATTAAATACACAAACACTCAGGAAAGCCAATTAGCAAAAAAAGAGAAAAAAGTCTGTGTATACTTTTTGTGATATCTGACACTACAAATAAGCAAAAAAGTCCTCACAAAATCAGCATGTGGCCCATGAGCCACAGATTCAACTCCCCTGAAGGCTAAATTGAAGAGGACCTTTTTGATTTACCTAAGGCCGAATCCAAGCAAAATAGGCAAGGAATTGGTTTCCTTTAGCAGACCTCTCCTATCAACTTGTTTCTGCCACTAGAGTTTGCCATTCCTATGATTTTGCACCAAATGGTCTCCTCCTTGTTTTTCTCACTAGATATTAAATTCATCTGGGTTATTTTCCTTGGAAGATGCAAACTAATAAATGTGATAAATTACCTGTCATGGGGAGAGAGTTTGGAAGCCCAGGTGATGCCCCACCTTTTGCCTTACCTCTTGCTCTCTAACTCAACAGCATCAATTAGAGATCTTGTAAGCTAATCAAGAAACAGATTTAGGCTAATTTAAGCATAATATGAATTTATCATAAGGATATTGGATCACAGAATCAATAAGAAGGCTGCAGAAGCCAGCTCAGAAGAGGAAAGGAATGCCGTGATATTGGGAGTGAGAAGTGGACAACATTACTGAAAGGATGTCACTCTGGGAGAAGTAGTGTAACCACTTTTTCTCCCTATGATTCTCCACTCAAGATCCATGACAATCACAGCAGGAAAAGGCTCATCTGTCACACCTGTATCATATACTCCAGGGCGAGAGAGGTAAATTGCCTGGACTTTTGGTATTATTAAGACTATATCCATTGAAGAGAGCTTTTTGTTCCAAAAGAATTTTTTTCCAAAAAAAAAACACAACTGTCATTAAAGCTAGAGGTAATGGATGCTAGGCTGCCAAAAGCCAAGAAATGTCCTCTGCTCCAAAGCTAGATACTAGAACAGCAGGGACCTCAAACACCAGGGAAGACAATGACCCTGTGGGCATAAGGCTGCCCCATCCAGATCACATGTTATCAGAATCAGATCACTTTTTGTCAGACACCTCACACATTGTAAGAATTGAGTGGTGTTCTTTGCTCCTAAGAGAGTTTCTGTTCACTGAAGTCAGACCAGCATGTAAGCAGGGCAGATAGACATCTACAATCTGTGATTTGATGGGTTTTTAGAATCCTCTCTTCCCAACACTATCCCTTTTGCCTCTGGCTGCTTCTTGATGCCTGGAATGATACCACGTTGGAGTCATCTCTTTGGATTCAGTATTGTCATCTTCAACCTCCATATTCAAATGGCAAATGACTCTAGAAAAAGAAGCATCTTGGCTCAGCGCCTGTGGCTCAGCAGGCTAAGACGCCAGCCACGTACACCTGAGCTGGTGGGTTCGAATCCAGCCCGGGCCCACCAAACAATGACGGCTGCAACCAAAATGTGGCCAGGCGTTGTGGCGGGCGCCTGTAGTCCCAGCTACTTGGGAGGCGGAGGCATGAGACTCGCTTGAGCCCAGGAATTGGAGGTTGCTGTGAGCTGTAATGCCACAGCACCCTATAGGGTGACAGCTTGAGGCCCTGACACCAAAAAAAAAAAAAAAAAAAAACTATGGGTTTTGAAGTTAGAGACCTGAATCAAATCCTAGTGCCTCTACTTCACTACTGTGTGACCCTAAGTTACCTGACCTCTGGATTTAGTTTCTCCAACTGTAAAGATAAAACCAT
>CAUYON010077581.1:0-23829 GCA_963573935.1 Arctocebus calabarensis | reverse complement strand
AAAGAAAGCTGCATTCACCGCCTGTAGTCCCAGCTACTCGGGAGGCTGAGGCAAGAGAATCGCTTGAGCCCAAGAGCTGGAGGTTGCTGTGAGCAGTGTGACGCCACGGCACTCTACCCAGGGCGATAAAGTGAGACTCTGTCTCTACAAAAAAAAAAATAAATAAAATACTCTACTATTTAAGGTGTATTATCTTTATAGTAGGTTTTGGCAAATTCAACTGTTCCCCATTGCTTTTGTTTTTGAGAATTTTTTTTCTTACCTGTCTTTGATGCTCAGCTTGTAGACTTCATCTTCTATAAAGATTTTCTCATTGTATAGGCTGATTATGACCTCTTTTTCCTCTAGGCATTTACCTTGTTTTGGGGGGGCTGCTTCTGCTGTGTTTGTATCCACTGTGTTCTTCCTGGAAATAACATGTTATGACCCAATCTATGAGGGATTCATGGGACGGGATCCTTTCCTACAACTATACTTACCCAGTCCTGTGCCAGTGTACTTGGCCCACATGGCATTGCCCTTTCCCTGACTCTTCTTCCCCCACAGGCTACATTGGTGTGGTGAACCGCAGCCAGAAGGACATTGAGGGCAAGAAGGACATCCGTGCAGCACTGGGGGCTGAGAGAAAATTCTTCCTCTCCCACCCGGCCTACCGGCACATTGCTGACCGCATGGGTACCCCACATTTGCAGAAGTCCCTCAATCAGGTATGGCAAAGGTTTTGGGCTGCCATGTGCTGTGGCACAGACTGTGCACTGCTGAAGAGCTATGATTCAAATTGGCATTTGCCTGAGGCTAGTATAGCAGTCATTTTAGCAAAATGGTCTCAGTGCATATTTATTTCTGCTGTAATAAATGCATTTGATTCAGGACCTAGTGAAGAATGGATGGTTCAGTACATTGGTCCTGCTAATATTAATAATCATCACTGTTATTATTACTGTGATTTTATTTTACTTTTTAAATACATATTCTTACCCTATTGCCCAGGATAGAGTCCAGAGAGTGCAGTGGCACGATCATAGCTCACTACAACCTCAATCTCCTGGGCTTATGTGATCCGTCTGCCTCAGTCTCTCAAGTACCTGGGACTACAGGTGTGCACCACCATGCCCAGCTAAGTTTTCCTTACTTTCCTTAGAGAAGAGGTCTTGCTGTTTTGCCCAGGTTTGTCTCTAACTCCTAGCATCATTGTATCTTGCCATCTCAGCCACCCAAGTTTCTGGGATTACAGGTGTGAGCCATTCTACCTGGTTTATTATTATGATTTGATTTATTATTGCTATTACTTAGTCACTTACTCAGATGCATGTATGCAATTCCAGCAGTTAGTGACCCAAGGGATGAACATCTGGGTTGAACCAGGGCGAGCATCACCAGATAGTAGTTATGTGGGAGGACCCTAAGTCCGGCCCGACCTCTGAACTTTTATCCATCAATGGAGAATCATCACTGTCCTTCCCTTAGGGCTGATGCCTTTTCAGTGACCAGCACATATTCTATGTGAGTTACTAGGTACTGTGTTCATTCTAAACAGATGTACAGTGATGTGCCCCTTATGCTTCCCACCGAATTCCCCACCAGCAGGCACTACTGTCATTACTGTCCTTATCTTGCCTGAGACCTATATGCGTACTTCCCCCTTTGTTACCATAAATGATTACATAGTCACGGACACCTCCACCTCTTTTTCTTTTTCTTTTTCTTTTTTGAGACAGAGTGTCACTATGTCGCCCTCGGTAGAGTGCCATGATGTCACAGCTTACAGCAACTTCAAACTCTTGGGCTTAAGTGATTCTCTTGCATTAGCCTCCCAAATAGCTGGGACTACTGGCACCCACCACGATGCCCTGCTATTTTTTTGTTGCAGTTGTCATTGTTTGAACCTGCCAGCCCCGAGTATGTGGCTAGTGGGCCAGCCGCTGAGTTACAGGCACCGAGCCACCTCCACCTCTTTTTTTGCTCAGAATATCTTCTGAAGCGTGTTCTCTGCAGCACAGAGTCCTTTCTCACTGTCTTCTGTAGCTGCATAGCAGTCCCTGAACACATGGACCCCGGACTGTTCAACCCGTCTCTTTTGTAGGCAGATTTCTTTCTTTCTTTCTTTTTTTTTTACTGAGACTAGAGTCTCACTCTATTGCCCTCAGTAGAGTGCTGTGGCATCATAACTCACAGCAACCTCTTGGGCTTAGGCGATTCTCTTGCCTCAGCCTCCTAAGTAGCTGGGACTACAGGCTCCCGCCACAATGCCCGGCTACTGTTCGTTACAGTTCGCCAGGGCTGGGTTTGAACCCTCCACCCTCAGTATGTGGGGTTGGCTCCCTACTCACTGAGCCACAGGTACTGCCCCAAGATTTCTTTCTCTCTTTTTTTTTTTTCCTTTGGGACAGAGTCTCACTTTGTCACCCTGGGTAGAGTGCTGTGGCATCATCATAGCTCATAGCAACTTCAAACTCTTGGGCTCAAGTGATCTTCTTGCCTCAGCCTCCCAAGTAGCTGCGACTATAGGTGCCTGCCACAATGTCTGCCTATTTTTAAAGACGGGGTTCGGCTTGACACCTGTGGCTCAACGGGCTAAGGCGCCAGCCACGTACACCTGAGCTGGCGGGTTCAAATCCAGCCCCGGGCCCGCCAAACAGCAATGATGGCTGCAACCAAAAAATGGCCAGGCATTGTGGCAAGCACCTGTAGTCCCAGCTACTTGGGAGTCAGGGGCAAGAGACTCACTTGAGCCCAGGAATTGGAGGTTGCTGTGAGCTGTGATGCCACATCACTCTATCCAGGGTGACAGCTTGAGGCTCTGTCTCAAAAAAATAAAAATAAAAATAAATAAAGACAGGGTCCAGTGTCTGGCTATTTTTAGAGACAGTGTCTTGCTCTGGCTCAGGTTGGTCTCACACTCCTAAGCTGAAGCAATCCTCCTGCCCCAGCCTCCCAGAGTGCTAGGATTACAGGCATGCGCCACCACACACACGGCCTTGCAGGCAGGTTTCTAATTGTCCTTGTCAACAAAAGGCTGCAGTTAGTGGTATCATTATGTTGCATATGTACAGATTCCTCTGTTTGATCCCTGTGAAATCCCTGCTATATGGACTTAGGTAACAATATACCTCACAGCTATATCCATCCTTAGCTGCCATCTTGGCTTCCCCAGCCTGGGTTGCCCTTCCAAAGTAGCAATAGTAGGGTTGAGATATTCCTCTTCTCTGCTTTCTGATGGCTTCTGGGATGGCTGGAGGGCCTTAGTGACAGTCCTAGAGTCATTGCTTCATTCATGAGCTGGGGAGAAAGTAGCAGCATCAGAGCAGGGCCCTGTGCTTTTGGAAGGCATATTTCTAGTGAGAGGATAGGTTCAAAACTAGCCACAGTCAGGCAATGAGTAGACGGTGGAGGCTGTGAAGGGAGCTGGCACAGAACAGGAAACACCTAAAAGAGGCCACTCAGAGTGTAAAGAGGGAAGTCAGTGTCCCTGGGAGGGACTTCCAGAAGAGGAACCTGAGGCTTCTGGAAAAGGGGATGGGGAAGGAAGTAAAACCTGCTTGCAGGTGGTGGGGTTGTAGGCAGGAAGTCAAGCTGGACTCTTAGAAGCCTGGTGGGGGTTGGCTTCTTCAAACTCAGTCACATCCTAGGCCAGCCATGGCCTGTCCCCTCCTTTGCCCGTGAGTTGAACGCTTTTGGATGCTGTAGCAGACTAAAGGCACTTTGGCACAAGCCCCCACCCTCTGAGACCTGTGCCCCCACAAAGAGGGGTGCCTACACCCAAAGGTGGCCCCAACAGCCCCATGCCACTGATGCTTACTTCATGCCTATTTTCTAGCTCAATGGACATTTTGTAAATTCTTTTCTATGTAGGACAGATAGCTACCAAACTATTTTTCACTTTTCACACATCAGCTGATTTTATGTCTTTTGTTTTCATTCATTCCTCCTTTTTCCTTCCCTGTTCTTTTCCTCCCTCTGTCTTTCCCTTTCTCCCTCCCTTCCTTCTCCCACCCTCAGCAATAACATCTTGCCAACTGTCCCACGTCTGATTTCTCCTCTAGCAATGTTACCCTTTTTTTTTTCTTGAGACAGTCTCCTGTTGCTGCAGCTAGAGTGCAGTGTCATCATCTTATGTCACCACAACCTCAAACTACTGAATTTGAGCAATCTTTTTTTTTTTTATAGAGACAGTCTCACTTTGTCACCCTCAGTAGAGTGCAGTGGCATCACAGCTCACAGCAACCTCCAGCTCTTGGGCTTAGGCGATTCTCTCGAGTAGCTGGGACTACAGGTGCCCACCACAATGCCCGATTATTATTATTATTATTTTTTTTTTTTTTTTTTTGAAACAGAGCCTCAAGCTGTCACCCTGGACAGAGTGCTATGGCATCACAGCTCACAGCAACCTCCAATTCCTGGGCTCAAGCGAGTCTCATGCCTCTGCCTCCCAAATAGCTGGGACTACAGGTGCCCGCCACAACGCCCGGCCATTTTTTGGTAGCAACCATCGTTGTTTGGTGGGCTCGGGGCTGAATTTGGACCCGCCAGCTCAGGTGTATGTGGCTGGTGCCTTAGCCCGTTGAGCCACAGGCACCGAGGCTGTGACCACTTTTTGATGTCTACTTTTGTGCTGCAGAACTCAGGTAGAACTGAGTATTTGTAACAGAGAATTGAACTGCAAAGTATTTATTCTCTCAAAGTATTTATTCTCTGACTCTTTAGAGAAAACAATGACTGCTCTAAACTGAACACAAAGTTTTTATAGCCAAATGGCGTGTTTATTTAACTATTGGTGAGTAACAACTCTGAACACAGGTCAGTGTAGCAGGCGAGATGGGAACAGATAGTGAAGTGGGTATTTTAACTTCTGAATGAGCAGACTCAGTTTCCACCTGATGACTAAATTACATTCTGAGACACACGCCTGTTTCCTCAGTCCCAGGCAACTCTCGGAGTCCCTTTGGAAGACCTACAACTTCAGGGAGCCGTATTATGAAAAAATCATTCTCCCTTCTCTCATAGCATTGAAACGGTAGGAAATTTCAAGCTCTGCTGCTTTTCCCTCCAGCGTCAGCACTCATTTTAGGAACTCCTCCCACCCCAGAAAGAATGTTTATATATTTATTTATTCCTGGAACTTTATCCTGAGGGTAAATGCCCTTACTGAGCCCTGATCAATGTCAAGAACAACATGTGGAGAGGAGGTCTACTGTCCCAGCTGCTTGACATGCCGACCTTTGTGTAATCACCTTGCTGAGTATCCCAGCACCTTCTCAGCATCTGCATTTGGCTATGAACATGATGATTCCTTAGTACAAACATCTTCAAATTTTATGTGCATCAGAATCACCTGGCCAGCTTGTTGAAATCCAGATTGGCGGGGGTAAGGTGGGGGTGTCCAAAGTTTCATATTTGAGAAGTCTGGAATGAGATTTCTGCTGCTGCTTCTGGTTGAGGATCTGCCCTTCACGAAGTCCTGTTTCAGGGATACGTTGTGATGAACAGTTCTCACCTGGAAAGCATCTCTCCCCCTCTCTCTCTTTCTCTCTCTCTGGTCTTTAAGTTTTGCTTTGAGCTGTAGTGCCCCCCACTTCCATCTTCCTGAACTCCATCAATTTCTAATATACCAGTAGTACTTACTTTGTTTCCTGACAGATTTTATTCTTTCAAACAACTTTTTCTATCACTTCCATAGGCACTGGGGACAGGAGGAGAGACAGACACATACACTTTATCTTCTATAATGTTCTAATCTTCCTTTGTGAATTCTTCCTCTTCCTTTCTGCCTAAAGAAGATTTTTCATTCTATATTTACTTATAGCATTTAATGGGTTAAATGTCATCCATTGCAATTTATTTTAGATAATTTCCAACTTTGTTTTTCCAGAGAGTTATCCATGTGTCCCACTGCCATTTATTTAATAAACATTTTTTTTTCTCCACTGATTTGTGATGCCACCTTTAATAGATACTAAGTTCACATCTATACTGGAGTCCATTCCTGGGCCATCAAATCCATTGCATCAATTTGTCTGCCAATTCCTTTGTCAGTAGCACACTGCTTTAATTATTGAAGTTATTTTATCTGTGGGGTAAATTCTCTTTCATTAGTCTTTACTTGCAATATATTTGTGGCTATTTTTGCCCTTTATCTTTAAAATCACCCTGTCACTCTCCTCTCTCAAGCTTGGATCTTTAATGACTTTAGAAATCTATTAAGCATTTTGTGAAACATTGGTATCACTTTTCCAGTGCAAAAACATTATATCAATTTATTCATGACTCCTTTTACATATCTCAGACTTTCATAGTGTTTTGCAAATACATCCCCTATTTCCCTAGAGATAGTCTTTGTTATTATTAAAATAATGAAATGGGACTTTATTTTTCATTCCAGTTTCTTTTTAAAATGTTTTTAAATTTAAGTGGTACAACTGCAATTTTGTTACATGGATTATTGCACAGTGATGAAGTATATCCATCATCCTTCTAGTTCTTTATTCTCATTTTGAGAGAGATTCGGGGGTGGAGAGAACATTTGCAAGAAGCCCTTTTTTGTAAAAAAAGAATTTGATGCAAATTGGGAATTTTGGCTCACAAAAGTGGGTTTTATTTTGGATTTCCACATGTTTGAATTAATGGCCGTGCTTGGTGGTTCTTGACTTAAAACCCATAATAATGTGCTTGCATTATGCTGAATTTTTACAATAAAACAAAAAGAACGTTAAAAATCAAATAGTGACAGAAAGGTAATTCATAGTTAAGTTGCCCTCCAGTTGCTGGGACAATAGAGTATCACAAGCACACAATTAAGCCAAAGTTCTCCTTTCCCTTTCAGCCAATGCCAGTTCACTCAGTGTCTAGGTATTAAAAGAACATGCCAGCCCTTAACTATCTTCTTTAATTTAGTGGATGTTCCCAAATGATCTTTCCAATTTTGGATGATGTTTTGCATATTGCCTTTAGTTCACAAAACAGACTGTATTCTTCAAGTAATAAAATCTTATTCTGGTACTAAAATGCAGTCAGGCATGCTCTGAATATATACTAACATGAAAATGTTGCTTCATAATACTGGGGGATATATAAAAGTTAAAGAAAAAAATATCTTGGAAAAGAAACTTACTTAGAAAGTTAAACAACCCTAAATACCAGAGAGAGAGAGAGAGAAAGAAACAAAACCCCAAAGCTTAAAGCACGTATCGGATCTAAAGTATTTCACCAGATCTAAGACACTACCAAATATAAGACATGCCATTATTTTGTGTACCCAAAAGAAGAGACAGGATTCTATCAAATGAACTATGCCATGCTATAGATGGTAGGATTTATCCAAGTTTTAGAGATTTTTAAATTGGGAGAAATGTGCTTCTTAGAATCAGTGATATAAGTTGAAATGATTTGGACTCAGCGGCAATTTGGTTCAAAACGTGTTGGTTCACATGCTTGGAAACCAATTGGAAGGTCTGGATTTAGAAAGGGGCTTATCCAAATGTCAGTATTGTCGCTAAGGTTCCACTCTCCCATCACAGGATCAATTTCATCCCAAGACTGGTATTCCTTGTAGGTAAAATACAGGTGGTGGCAGCAAATGGGTACAGAGTTCTGTGTTCACATTGGCTCAAAGGCAAAAGATTATTTCTAAACTATCAAAAAAAAAATTTTCAGATGTCACTAGCAGACTTCCCATTATGTTTCTAAACAGGTCAACTCCAAACTGAGTCACTCTCTCAACCTTGAACTGTCGTGTAGAGCTGTGTTCTCCAATGTTGTAATGATTTACTGTTGCGCTCACTTGCAGAGGCAAATGGACCCCCCCACCCCAATTTGGTTCAGATGTTAAGACTGATAATGCCACCCTCCCCACACAAAGAAAGTACAAAAAGTTTCATACCTTCTTAACTGAGCTCTCTGGGAGAGAGCAAGACAGGCCTCTCCAGCATGGCCAATGCAGCTTCAGAGAGCAGGGAGAGGAGACTGACCCAGCTTTTCATTGTGGTTAGGGGTAGGAATGACTTGAGAGTTTCTGGGAGAGAGCAGATCTTGTGTGGTTTGTGTCTCCCATCCGTGCCAAAGGAGGAAGCACCCAGGTTTTCTTATCAGCTTGCCCACATGTGGGGCACAAAAGGAAGACAGAGGGAGGAGTGAGACTTAAAAGTTGCCAACGGTGAAACATCAAGAAATGGAGTGAGACTGCTCATTACACCTGCCAGTAGTGCTTGCTTACATTGTAAATTAATTAAAATTAAGTAAAAATATGAAAATTCCATTGCTCAGTCACACTGGACACTTTTCAAGGACTCAGTGGCCACATGTGGCAGGCTTACAGGACAGTCCCACCATTTCAGAAAATCCTACTGGACCATGCTGGTCTTAGAGCAGGGTTAGCAAACCACGGCTCCTGCAAACAGGACTCCACCCACTGTCTGTTTGTACACAGCCTGCAAACAAGACTGGTTTTTACATTTTTAAATGGTTAAAAAAAAAAAACAACGAAAAAATGATGTTTCATGATGTGAAAATTCTATAAAATCAAATTTTAGTGTCCACAAAGTTTCATCAGAACCCGGCCATTTTCCTTCATTCACTGTTCTCTGTGCGGCTGTCACACTACAATGGCACAGGGAGCTGGGACACAGATCGTATGCTCGCAAAGCCTAAAATACTTACAATCTGACTCTTTACAGAAGATGTTTGCTGTCCCTGCTCTGCAGGAACAGGGTGGGGCCCATCCTTCTGGGAGTGGGGGTCGGGTTCCCAGAGTCTCATGAGGTGTGTGGAGATCTCGGGGAACCCTGCACAAATTCTGAGATCTGTGAGGAAGGAGAAAGCAGGGTGAGCTTCTGGACAGGCCTCTGATCAGGCCCAGTACCCCAACCATGCCCAGTACCCCCAACAGGAAAGGCAATGAGCTGACAGGCTGTCTCTGCTCACAGAGAAATACCATTTCTTCCTATAGTATTACCCTCTTTCCACACTAATACACAATATTTTTTATCCTATTTTGTGTCCATGATTTCATTTAAGATCCCTGCTTTTTCAGTCCTGAAATAGAAATTTTATATTCACCCATCTCATTTCATCATTACTTCTGGTATGCACAAGATACAAAATGTCAAACCCACTCTTTGTGCCACAACCTTCATCCTCACCTCTCCCTCCCAGTCTCTCCGTCTCTCTATCTCACCTCTCTCCACCCTCCCACCTTTTGCCTCCTGTTTTTCTGTCAGATACTTGAATTTCTTACTTCAAAAGGCTCCTACCTAATTAACTTTGGTCAGGTAATTTGGAAAAGGAATACAGTAAAAATGTGAGTTTTTAAAATTAGAAATTATTGATCTTTTAATCTGTAGAAAATTAATCATTACCTATTCATGAATTAACTTTTCCCCTCCTTAGGACACACGTTCTAGAATATGCACGAGAGCATACTTAGTTCAAGTTGTGAGAACAAGTTATTAAAATATCTTTTTTAAAAGACTATTTTATAGAGCAGTTTTAGGTTGACATGAAAAAAATTGAACTTAGGTACAGAGATTTCCCATATACACCCCACACATGCATAGCTCTCCCATTATCAGTATCCCCTACCAGAGTGGTCCATTTGTTATAATCAGTGAACATAAGTCGACACTTCATTACCACCCAAAGTCCATAATTAACCTTAGGGTTCACTCTGGACATTCTAGGGCTTGGGCAAATGTATAATGGCATGGATCCACCATTACCGTAACACACTGAATAGTTTGCCCCTAAATCCTTTGTGCTCCACCTGTTCGCCGCTTCATCCCCCTAATCCTTGGCAGCCACAGATATTTTTACTGTCTCCTTTGTTTTACTCTTCCCAGAATGTTATATAGTTGGAATCAGTACTTAGCCTTTTCATTTTGGCTTTTTTTACTCAGTAATATGCACTTAAGTGTTATTCTTGTCTTTTCATGGCTTGATAGGTCATAAGAAATGCCAAATAATATTTTGTGGTCTGGATGAACCATAGTTTATTCATCCATTCACCTATTGAAGGTCATCTTGGTTGCTTCCAAGTTTCAGTAACTATGAATCCAGCTGCTATAAACATATGTTTGCAAGTTTTTGTGTGGACATAGTTTTCCACTCATTTGGGTGAATATCTAGGAACATTGTTGCCAGATTATGTGGTAAGAATATGGCTAGTTTTGTAAGATACCACTAAACTGTATTCCAGAGTGGCTGTACCATTTTTCATTCCTGTTGCTCCACATCCTCACCAGCATTTGGTGCTGTCATTGTCCCGGATTTGGGCCATCCTCCCAGGTGTGAGGTGGCATCTTATTGTTTTGATACACATTTACCTGATGGCATAAGGCATTGAGCATATTCTCATGTACTTGTTGCCATCCGTCTATCTTCTTTACTGAGTGATCCATTAAGACTTTTTGTCAATTAATTAGTTGATATTTTTCTTATGGTTGAGTTTGAAGAGGTTTTTGGTATATTTCAGATAATATTCCTTTATCAGCTTTGTCTTTTGCAACATTTTCTCCCAGTTTATGACTTGTTTTTTCATTGTCTTGACTGTGTCTTTCACAGAGCAGAAAAATTTTAATATTAATGAAGTCCAGAAAATCAATCTGTGACATTGTATATAAAAAAATCAATGTGGCTGGGCACAGTAGCTCATGACTATATTCCCAGCAGTCTGGGAAGTCAAATCAGAGGATTACTTAATTCTAGGAGGTTGAGACCAGGCTGGGCAACATAGTGAGACCATGTCTTGAAGAAAAGAAAAATTAGGAAGGCATAGTAGCATGTATCTGTAGTCCTAGCTACTCAGAAGGCTGGGGCAGGAAGATTGCTTGAGCCCAGGAGTTTGGTGCTGGCATGAACTATGATCATGCCACTGCATTCCAGCCTAGGTGACAGAGCAAGAATCTGCCTTTAAAACCTAACTAAATAGTCATTGCCAACCCCAAAGTCATCTAGATATTCTCCTATGTTATCTTTTAGGAGTTTTGTGTTTTATATTTAGGTCTGTGATCTGTTTTTAGTTAATTTTTGTAATGGGTGTAAAGTCTGTATCTAGATTCATTTTTCTGGTAGGTGGGTTTCCAATTGTTTCAGCACCATTTTTTGAAAAGACTGTCTGTGCACCATTACATTGCCTTTGTTAATACAATGCTTTCTTGTTAAAGATCATTTGATAATGTTTATGTGAGTCTATTTCTGGGCTTTCGATTCTGTTTCATTGATTTATTTTTTCCATTACTATGGTGTCTTGATTACTGTAGCTTTATATTAAGTCTTGAAGTTGAGTAGTGTCAATCTCCTACCTTTGTTCTTTTTCTTCAATATTGTGTTGATTATGTGGGTCTTTTGCCTGTCTGTATAAACTTTAGAATCAGATTGATAATATCTACAAAATGGGCTTGGCTCCCCTTGCTCAGTGGTTAGGGTGCCAGCCACATACACCAGGGCTGGCAGGTTCAAACCCGGCCTTGGGCCTGCTAAACAACAATGACAATTACAACAACAACAGCAAAAGTAGCTGTGAGTTGTGGCAAGCACCTATAGTCTCAGTGACTTGGGAGGCTGAGGCGAGAGAATCACATAAGCCCAAGAGTTTGAGGTTTCTGTGAGCTGTGACACCATGGCACTCAACTGGGGGTGACATAGTGAGATTCTATCTCAAAAAAAAAATATATATATATAATATATAAAATCTCTACAACCATTAGAGTTTTATAGGTTTCCTCTTATAGAGCAGTTTTAGGTTAGCAGTTTAGCTTTAGGTTACACATTTTCCTACCTTTAGATTTATATTCCATTTTGGGGGTGCTACTGTGAGTGATGTGTTTTTAATTCCAAGTTCTTCTTCTTCATTGTTGGCATATCAAGCAATCAATTGACCTTTTTAATATTAACCATGTATAGCTTATGATTTCCAGGAGTTTATCTGTTAATCTTTTA
This sequence comes from Arctocebus calabarensis, assembly GCA_963573935.1. Classification (NCBI taxonomy): domain Eukaryota; kingdom Metazoa; phylum Chordata; class Mammalia; order Primates; family Lorisidae; genus Arctocebus; species Arctocebus calabarensis. Next base: position 11,901 of record CAUYON010077581.1, on the reverse strand, counting down.
GATTTTCTATATAGACAGTCATGTCATCTGTGAACAAAGTTAGTTTTATTTCTTCTTCCTTAGTCAACATACCTTTTATTTTATTTCTTCTCCTAGCTAGCTAGGACTTCCATTGAAATGTTGAAAAAAGTGGTGAAAGAAAATCTTATCCATTTGTGTTGCTGTAAAGGAGTACCTGAGACTGGGTAAAAAGGTTTATTTGGCTTGTGGTTCTGCAGGCTATATAAGAAGCACAATGCTAACATCTGCATTTGGTGAGGGCTGTGACTGATTTTATTCATGGTGGAAGGTCAAGGGGAGCCAGGATGTGTAGAGATCACAGGGTGAGAAAAGAAGAAGGGGGATGGCAGGTACCAAGCTCTTTTTAGCAGCCAGCAGGGAAACTAATAGAATAAGAATTCACTCACCCCACCTCACTCCTGCAGAAAGCTCATTAATCTATTAATTAGGGATCTGTTTCCAGGACCCCAAACACCTAATATTACTCCCTGCCTCCAATATTATCATCAAATTTTAACATGAGATTTGGGAGAGCAAACATCCAAACTTTAGCAAGCAGATGTCCTTGTCTGTCTCTCATCATAGTGGGAAAGATTCTAGTTTGTCACCATTAAATATGACGTTCACTATGGGTTTTATGTAGATATTTCTTATCAGGTCAAGGAAGTTCCCCCTATTCATAGTTTATTGGGAATTTTTTTCTTTTTACCATAAATGTGTGTTGGATTTTGTCAAATTGATATGATCATCTGATTGTGTCAATATTTTTATCCTTTATCCTGTTGATGTGATGGATTACATTAATTGTTTTTTAAAAGTTGAACCAGCTTTGCATACCTGGATATGCACCCCTTAGTTACCAAGTATCCTTCTTTTAACGCATATTGGATTAAATATGCTAATATTTTGCATCTGTGTTCATTGGAGATGTTGGTCTATAGGTCCCTCCCCCCATACACACTTTGTAATGGCTTTGTCTGGTTTGGATATTAAAGTAATGCTGACCTCATAAAATGAGTTAGAAAACATTCCTTCTGTTTTATCTTCTGAAAGAAATTGTAAAGAATTGCTATATATTTTTTCTTAAATATTGTTTAGAACTCACCTTTGAATCCATCTGGGCGTGGTGCTTTCTGTTTTGGGAAGTTAAGAATGATTATAATTCTGTTTCTTTAATAGATATAGGCCTGTTCAGATTGTCTATTCCTTCTTGTGTAAGTTTTGGCAGATTGTATCTTTTAAAGATTGGTCTAGTTTACCTAGATAATCAAATTTGTGGGCATAGAGTTGTTTATAGTATTTCTTATTACCATTTGCTGCACATGGAATCTGTAGTGATGTCCCTTCTTTTGGTTCTGATATCAGTAATTTCTGTCTCCCCTCCCAGCTATGTGATATATCCTTTGACATCTAGGTGGAAGAAGCAATGCTTCTATAGTTCATGTACTCTGCATGCCTGCAGAGTCAGCACCACATGGATGCCACTAAATCTTAGCACTTGCACCCTCTAAAGTAGTGGCCAGAGCCATGGATAAAGCAGCCAAGAAGTGTTGCACTGTAATGCAGGGAACAGATTTTCCAAATCTGTCTGCTCTGGCTCCCTTTTAATTATAAATTCCATCATTAAGTCATTTTTTTCCTCTTGCATCTCACTATATATAGTTAAAAGGAGCCATGCAGTAGCCTGAATGCATTGTTGCTTAAATATTTCTTCCATCAGGTGTTATAGCTCATCATTCTCAAGTTCTGTAATTCCATAAAGTTCTAAGACATGGAGGCAGTTCCACCAAGTTCTTTGCAAATGCATAACAAGGATAGCCTTTACTCTAGTCTCTAATACTTTGTTCCTCAATAGTATCTGAGACCTCATTAGAATAGCTTTTATCATCCATATTTCTACCAACATTCTGGTCAATATAAGCAACCACTAAGAAGATTCAGACTTTCTGTACAACTCTCCTTTTCTTTTGAACCCTCACTAAAATAACCCTTTATGCTGTGTTCACTGCAGTACAGTCTATTTAAAATTATGCTCCTCCAAATTCTTCCAGCCTCTAGCCATCACTCAATTTCCAAGCTGCTTCCACACTTTCACATATTTATTATAGCAAAACCCCCACTTGTTGGTACCATTTTTTTGTCATAGTCTGTTTTAAGCTGTGCTGCTATAACAAAAGGCCACAGTGTGGGTAATTCACGATGGAAAGAGGTTTATCTGGCTTATGGTTTTAGAGGCTGGGAGGTTCAGAGGATTGGCACTGGGATCTGTTCAGCCATCTGGTGGGGACATTCTTGTTGCATCATCCCCTGCAGAAAGCAAAAAGGCAAGTGAACACATGAGACAGAGATAAAATGAGGGCCAAATATTTCCTTTTATCAGGATCCCACTTCTGTCATAACTAACCCTCTCCCATGATAATGGCAATAATTTATTCATTAAGGCAGAGAGCCTTCATGATCTGTCACCCTGGAAAGGTTCCACCTCTTAATACCATCACAATGGCAATTAAATTTCACCATCAGTTTTGGAGGGGGCATTGAAATCATAGCAAGGTCTTAGTGTGTTAATCATACTTATTTTTCAATTCCCATTCTGATAATTCCAAAATTGCTGCTATATATGAGCCTGAACCTGAGTCTGTGCTCACTCTCTCTCTTCAAACTGTGTTTTTTTGCCTTTTTTGTATACCTTGTAAGTTTTCTTTTGCTTGTTCTTCCTTCTTTCCCTATCTCCCTATCTCCCTCCCTTGCTTCCTTCCTTTCCCTCTCCTTTCCTCCCTCCCTCCCTCCTTCCCTTCCTTCCTTCCTTCTGACCCAGTCTACTTCTATTCCCCATGTTGGAGTACACTGGCACAATCATAGCTCCTTGTAACTTTTAACTCCTGGGCTCTTACCTGGGAGTTCCAGAGTATAAGTTTTACTTGATAGCCAGGCATGATGTACTGGATTTAAAAGCCTGCTATAAATAGAGCTTTAGTAATGTAGTGGTAAGATGTAGGAGAAGGGGATATGGAAGTTCTATGATTATATCTTTAGTTCTTCTGTGAGCCTGTGCCTCTGAACTGTAAACTTCACAAGTGATTCTCAATCTCCCTCCCCTCTGCCCTCTCTCCTCCTCTCCCCACTTAAGTGAAAGGAAATTGCCGCAGGGAGCTAGCTTGGCTATTTCCCTTCTTTAGGTCCATTAGACTGATAAAACCCCATCAGGTTAGACGGTGGTGAAGTAGCTTCTCCTGAGGACAGACTTTGTTAAGAAGAACAGAATACTCTGGTATATTTCAAAACAACTCCTTTTCTCCTCCCCATGCTGGAAGCATAAGGGCATTTTTCTCTGGTATTAACTGTGAGAACCTGGTAGAGTTCCAGGAGCTAAGATGCATGAGTATGGGGTCCTCTGGTTATTGCTGTTCGAGGAGGTTTTAACTCTCAGACTTGTCTGCACTGAGCCTCTAGCAACTTGTCAATTACAGTTTAGATTTCCCTGTCCTGGAAATTTTTTCCTAAAGAGGTTTTGCTACAAAAAGTTGTGATTCTCTGTATTTGCATGTCTTTCCAGTTTGGGCCTTCCTTCTCTTATAAATCTAGGACTTGTTGATTTTTCAGTTTTTTTTTTTTCATCTTCCTCCATGTTGTTAGGATGGAGTGGTGTCTTCCATGCTCCTTATGTGCTAGAGCAGAATCCTAAAGCCTTAACTTTTCATCTGTTTAGAGTACCATGGCTGTAGATACACAGGGATTAATATAAATGCACTATAATTAGAGAAATTCTTTACAAATCTCTTGTCTAGAGAATCTGAGGTAAGTTTGACTTTTAAATGCCTTCACTTAAAAAAAAAATTCTACTACTGGGTTTATCAAGTGGAATTTCACTGCCAATTCAGATTGATATGTCAGTGAGCCCAATTGAAAAGCATTGGCCCTGCTTTGTGTGAACTATAATAGCACACACTTCTTCCCATTGCTTGCCAATGAATAATGTTAGCAGATATTGAGAAAAGTTATTGAGAAAGAGGAGAGGTTAAATCAACCAAACATGGAAGACAGATATGAGGTGAGAATATTTCAACTTGACTAACTTTGGGAAAGCTTTGTAATATTGATGTTGTGGAAGTTTGGAAAAAGCCCATGTGTTTCTCTGACCTCTAATTGATTTTGAATGGAAAAAATTGTGGATCTGAAAATTTGTGTTGCCCCCAAAGCTATTATCTTCTTAAAAAACAAAAGAGCAAATTGTCTTTTTTGAAAGCATTAATAGCTTTTGGCAGAGATGGATTTTTTTTTTTTTTTTAAGAATACAGTCCCATGGAACAGCTCACCACCTCAGCCTCTGCTAGCCAGGGTGGGAGGGTCCACAGGTGCTTCTATCAGAGATGCTGATGTGCATTGTTGGAGGGACAACAGCTGCCAAGTCCCAGAGGAGAGTGTGGTAGGAAACAAATGGGACTGAATTTCAAGAGAGAGAGAAAATGGAGTGTGGTCATGCCCACTGGCTGTCCTTCTCACTTCTCGGAGTATATGAGGTGTGATGCTCAGCTGGGAGATATGACAGCAAAAGGCATGTCAAAGAAGCTGTCTCCACGGTGCATTCTAGTTGCGCTGAGGATGCACCACCACATCTGCTCACCAAGACGCTTCTGAGGCCCAGATGGGGCCACCTTCCCTTGAGGCTCCCCTACTTCTGCATCCTCCATCACCAGCCATGACCACCCAGTTATTCTAAAGCTTTCAGCCTCCCTAACACAACAGCAGCAACAAAAATCAGGTCAGGATTTGTTTTTCCCCTTCTAACTTAAATAGATTTTATTGGAGGGAAGGACCTGAGAAGGAGGGGCTTGAGATGCCTAGTATCATCTGAGTATATAATGTGAAGACTTTCCTTATCTCACAAATCTGACTCCCTAGTTTGAACATGCTTTTTTTCTGTATCTCCTTTGAAGCTCTTTGAAGACAAAGAAGTCCTCTCTCCTTTACCCGGAAAAGTTCCACATGCAAAGAGGTCCTTTCAAGTGAGCTTTTAATCACACCAGAAATAAGTTTGCCCTGTCGTTTCCTGTATGTGGCTGGCATACTGCAGTCCATGTTATTCTCAAATTGAAGATATTATTTTTCACTGACTGAAGATTATGTGCCTAGATACCTCAGAATAGAAGGGCTGTGCTGATAACCACATTAAAATCATAAAAATACCATTATGTTTTTCAAGGTAGAGTCAGGTTGAGTTAATCAGAATTGATTTGCAAGATTCCATTTGCTTCTGTATTTAAAATAATGTCAGGTTGACAAGTCTTTTGTTCCCACACTATCATATTGGCTTCTATTCTAATCTGTGTGATACCTGGACAATACAGATAAGCCAAATGTGGTTTAATCAATTCTGACTCTTCTGATCGCACTGATATTTTTGCATGGATTTTGATTAATTAGCGACATATAGAATATTCATGCCTCATCCCATAGGTATGACAGGTGCAGATTTTGCTTTTCATATGTCCGGGGTGATGCTACAATTCAAAGCATCCCTTTCATCTGACATGCTACTAATTGAATGATTTCTCTTTTTGAAATAACAGAATAGTCCATTGGCTTTATACTATTAAAATAAGAAATGTGGTTTGGAAAAGCTTATGTGAAGTGTTATCAATGGTAAATAAATTTGTAATGATATAATTCATAGCCTCCCTCAACATAAGTTTCTGAAGGTTTTGTTGACTTGATAAGGAGGATGATGGGAGAATATTCAAAATGAACTCCATTGTAAATGTCAAAAGATTTGAATCGACATGGAAGGGGAATCATTTCACCTTCAAGGAGAATACTTTTTCTGTTCTCCATTAGGACCTTTAATTCAAAACATTCAAAATCCTTGGGAATGCTGCCAAAGAAAAGATAAGACACATGGGAGGACAGAATGAGATCTAGTCTCCAATGCAGGTCAGATTGATGGTTTCCCCCTCAAAAGAAAAAAGAGACATTTCCTCTTCCATCTGGAGATGGATAATGCTGGAAAGAGCATCACTGTTGACTTTAGGAAAACAGCAACAGCAGCAACATGTGTGCATGTGTGCACACACACACCAAACAGCAAATGCACACTGTTACTTACTCTATCGGAGAACTAAGGAATGACAGGTACCTGCAAAAAAAGCTAAGTTGAGAACATCTGTCACCTGGGACAGATGATCTGAACACTGACAAGAAGAACTTAGTAAAAATTATTAACAACCCAGTAAAGACTGAGTTTAGGTTAGCAAAGGTTTGTGTAGAGAGTGTAGAATCCCTGGGGCTATTGATATAGGGGGATATAGGGACCCATGTCTATCTATGCTCTTTTCCACAAACCCCACTATATACTTACACACAGAAAGAGTGGTAAGAGTCTTGAGAAGGTATCCCTTGAAAGGCATATTTGCCAGAAGTGAATGGCTGGGCTATGGGAAAGAGAGGGTTCTCTTCTCCCTGATCACTTTTCCCTACCTCCCCTAAGTAATGAAGTCTGATGCCACAGGAGAAAGGGTAGCAGACACTATTACCCTCAGGTGGTGATGAAAACCCATTGAGGCTGGGAAAGAAAATAGAAAAAACAAACTCAAATTTGAGGGAGAGGTGGGAGCATTGAGAAAGGGGTGAAAACCTCTGAGACTCGGGGACACGATGAGTACATCAATGTGATCCACAGTGGAGAATCCCATCACCATCGCCAGGCTAATAAGTATCAAGAAACAGTGGACTTCAGCTGGAAGAATTGAGGCATGTGGAAAGACACCATCTCTGCAGTACAGCAAAAAGGGATGACCCAATGTCAAGGGTGAAGGAGATATTGAGGAAACCCTGTGTTGATGGAGCCCCCATCTTGATCACAAGTTATTACTAGGGGAATTTGAAGCCTTTGGTGCACTCTAAGTAGCCAAAGCAATAATAAAGCCTAAACATGGCTCAAGTCCTCATTAGATTGATTCAAAACTCTGCATTAAAGACCTACATAGAAGCAGTACATCCACTTTCCAGACTTCAAACAATTTATCTCACTGTGTACTATCCTGCACAAGATGTTTGGCTTTTTGGGAAAAAAAAAATATGAGGCAGGTGAAAAAACAAGTAAAACAATACACTATTAATAGAAAACGCAAAGAATAGAAAGAGACCCAAATATGACACAGATATCAGAACATTCAGACAGGAATTAAAATAACTGTAATTAATATGTTAAAGGCTGTAATATGAAAAGTGTACCATATTCAAGACCAGGTGAGTAATTTTAGCAAAGGGACAAAAACTACAATCAAAAGTCACATGAAAATGCTTCAGATGATAAAACCACAGCAATAGAAATAAAGAATGCTGTCAACAAGCTGACTGGTAGGCTCAGTTTAACTGAGGAAATAAATGATCAGTGAACTTCAGTCTATGTCCACAGAAACTACCCAACTTGAAACACAATGAATGAAACTAATGTAGAAAAGCCCCCAAAAGAACAGAGCATCTAAGAAATGTAGGAAAATATAAAATGGTTTAGCATATGTGTACTTAGAATCTCAGAAGGAGAAGAGAGAAGAGAAAAAAAAATAACTGAGGAGGAGGACTTAAGCAGTGCCCACTTTCCTTATCTGCTGGACCAGGAGGCCCGCCAGATAAGATACTTGGGGACTGCTGAGCCCCCACCGGCCCCCAGGCCAGGGACTCCACCAGGAAAGGGGGGGCTCCACTCCGCCCCAGCCTAGCTCACCACCTGCTGCGGTCAGGGACTCTGCCAGGACCCCTGCACAGCTCCAATCCGTGCCCAACGGGGCCTCAGCCTGCCACCCGCAGTGGCCAGGAACTCCACCAGGACCCCTGTGCAGCCCCAAAGGCACCCAGTTGGGCCTTGGCCCACAGCCAGCAATGGCCAGGAACTCTGCCAGGACTCCCACGCAGTGCAATGTGTTCTCGCGCCTCTGCCAGCCACCTGCTGTGGCCAGGGACTCTGCCAGGACTCCCGCCTGGCTCCTATCCATGCCCTAGGCCTCCATCCACAGTGGCTAGGAACTCAGCAGGGACTCCCTTGCAGCCCCAATTGGTGCCCTGCCGGGCCTTGGCCCCCATCAGCCCCATCCAGGAACACTGCTGGGACCCCCACCCGGCTCCAATACATGCCCTACAGGGCCTCGGCCTGCCACCCACAGTAGCTAGGAACTTGGCAGGGACCCCAGCCGTTGGTGCCCTCCTGGCCCTTGGCCTGACGCCAGCCATGGCCAAGTACTCTGCTGGGATTCCCTTGCAGCTCTGCTCTGTGCCCCATGGGCCTCAGCCCGCTGCTCCATGGCCAAGGACTCCACCAGGACCCCCACCCGCCCAATTGGCACTCTGCCTGCCTTGGCCCACCACTTGCATCAGCCAGGGACCCTACCAGGACCCCCATGCGGCTCTGAACCATGCCCACTGTGACTCAGTCCTCTGCTTGCAGCAGCCAGAGACTCCGCTGGGCCTCCACTCTCCTCCTGCTGTGGCCAGGGACTCTGCTGGGACTCCCATGCTGGGCCTCTGCTTGCCACCCACACTGGCCAGGAACTCTGGGAGCCACACAACCCACGTCCTCCCCTATCCTCTCTGCCTCCGCATAGGCCCTGCCCATCTGGCCAGGGACTCAGGAGGTAGCATGACCAGGGACTCAGGAGGTAGCCCTCCCTTTGGACCCCTTCTCCCAGCCAGAGACTCCTGGAGGCACGGGTTCCCTTTGCAAAGGCCACCAGGTGCCGGGCACTCCAAGAACCACGTGCACCATTCCACACCCTGCTGCTTGATCCCAACGTGCCATACTCTGGAGCTGCTCCCACAGCCAGAACTCCCTGGGCCGGGCAGTCTAAGAGGAGCTACACAGGGTCAGTCCCTATGAAGATTCAGCAACAACAGAATCATCCTGCCAGGGTCCGATCTGGGAGAGACACCTCCCCAAGGAGGTGTCTGAGGACAGTCATAGGCAACAATGAAAAATAATCATGAGGCAGAATCAACAGAAAAACTCTGGCAATATGAATAATCAGAGTAGATCAACTCCCCCAAGGAACTACAAGGTAGATACAGCACAAGATCCCTTGCAAAAGCAAATGGCTGAGATGTCAGAAATCGAATTCAGAGTCTGGATAGCAAATAAGATCAGCAGAATTAGAATTTCAATCACTAATCCAAAAGATGACCCAAAAGATGTCTCAAGAATTCAACAAATTCAAAGACAAAATAACCAAAGATTTTGACACATTGAGACAAGAAGTTGCAACCCTCAAAGATCTGAGAAATATAGTAGAATCCCTCAGTACCAGAATGGAGGAAGCAGAAGAAAGGATTTTTGACATGGAAGACAATGCTTTCGAATGCTCCCAAACTTCCAAAGAGGAAGAGAAATGGAAGGCAAAAACAGATCATTCTCTCAGACAGCTCTGGGATAACGCAAAGAAAACCAATATTTGCCTTATAGGGATACCTGAAAATGATGAAGTGGCATCACAAGGCACAGAGTCTCTTTTTTATGAGATTATGAAAGAGAACTTTCCAGACATGCCAAAGGCATGGTCATCTACATTACAGGCAAATGGAAAACAGAATAAAATAGGTGTTGCAATCTTATTTACAGATACAATAGGCTTTAAATCAACCAAAGTAAGGAATGATAAAGACAGACATTTCATATCTGTTAAAGGTACTACTCAATATGATGAGAATTCAATTATTAATATTTATGCACCCAACCAGAATGTGCCTCAATTTATAAGAAAAACTCTAATAGATATGAGTAATGTGATTTCCTTCAGCTCCATAGTAGTTGGAAACTTTAATACTGCTTGAGCAGTGTTGGATAGATCCTCCAAAAAGAAGCTAAGTGAAGAAATTTTAGATTTAAACTTAACCATTCAAAAACTGGATTTAACAGACATTCACAAAACATTTCATCCTAATAAAATTTAATACACCTAAAATGAAGGCTAAAACCCAGTTATAGCACAAGAAATGGGGAAAAGGGCAAAGGAGGGGTGGGGAGGGAGGAGGATGGGTGGAGGGAGGGTGATTGGTGGAATCACACTTTACAGTGCATCTTAGAAGGGTACAAGTGAAAATTACTAAATGTAGAATATAAATGTCTTCATATAGTGATTTAAAGGCCATGAAGGCTATGTTAAATAGTTAAATGAAAATATTTCAGATTGTATATGAAGTCAGCATATTGTGCCCTATGATTGCACCAATGTACACAATTATGATTTAATAAAAATAAAAATAAATTTAAAAAAATAGAAAAAAAGGCAACCTTATTAAACCAGAAAAAGAAAAAGATAAAATTGAATACACATTCTTCTCAGCACCCCATTGAACATACTCCAAAATCGATCACATCTTAGGTCACAAGTCGAACCTCAGCAAATTTAAAAGAATAGAAATTATTCCTTGCATCTTCTCCAACCATCATGGAATAAAAGTTGAACTCAATAACAACAGGAATCTGCATACTCATACGAAAACATAGAAGCTAAATAACCTTATGCTGAAGGATAGATGGGTCATAGACGAGATTATGAGGGAAATTACCAAATTTGTGAGACAAAATGACAATGAAGACACAAAATATCAGAACCTCTGGGATACTGCAAAGACAGTACTAAGAGGGAAATTTATAGTACTGCAAGTCTTCCTCAAGAAAACGGAAAGAGAGGAAGTTAACAACTTAATGGGACATCTTAAGCAACTGGAGAAAGAAGAATATTCTGACCCCAAACCGAGCAGAAGAAAAGAAGTAACCAAAATTAGAGCAGAATTAAATGAAATCGAAAACAAAGGAATTATACAACAGATCAATAAATCAAAAAGTTGTTTTTTTGAAAAGGTCAATAAAATAGATAAAACTTTGGCTAACCTAGCCAAGAAAAAAAAGAGTAAAATCTCTAATTTCATCAATCAGAAATGGTAAAGACAAAATAACTACAGACCCCTCAAAACTTCAAAAAATTCTTAACGAATGCTACAAGAAACTTTGCTCTCAGAAATATGAAAATCTGAAGGAAATTGACCAGTACTTGGAAGCACACCACCTACCAAGACTTAGCCAGAACGTAGTGGAAATGTTGAACAGGCCTATATCAAGTTGTGAAATGGCATCAACTATAAAAAAATCTCCCTAATTGCCCCAGCGGAAGGGACTGTGTTCATTCATTGATACATTCATTCACCTTGCCCCCAGCGGAAGGAACTGTACTCATTCGTTTCCTGGCCAAGGAACCCATACACCTATATATACCCCACGACTAAAAGCCTAAAGGGGCTAAAGCCTAACGGGGGTGACGGGGAAAGACCAGGAGAGAAACAGAGAGAGCTTTTCTCTCCTCACTTGAGTTCTCTCTCTCTATCAGGAGCTTTAGTGTTTTCTATAAATAAATTCTGTCTTACCACTGGGGGAAAAAAAAAAGAAAGAAAGAAAATGCCATGAAGGCTATGTTAAACAGTTTGATGAAAACATTTCAGATTGTGTATGAAACCAGCACATTGTACCCCTTGATTGCACGAATGTACGCAGCTGTGATTTAATTAAAAAAAAAAAAAAAACTCTCTAAAATGAAAAGCCCAGGACCAGATGACTTCACGTCAGAATTCTACCAAACTTCTAAAGAAGAACTAGTACCTATATTACTAAACCTTTTCCCAAATATAGAAAAAGAAGAAGTACTACCCAACACTTTCTACAAAGCAAACATCACCAAGATCCCTAAACCAGGGAGGTACCCAACAAGAAAAGAAAACTATAGACCAATATCACTAATGAATATTGATGCAAAAATATTTAATAAGATACTAAGAAACAGAATCCAACAACACATCAAACAAATTATACACCATGACCAAGTGGGCTTTATCCCAGGGTCTCAAGGCTGGTTCAATATA
>CAUYON010077579.1:0-17925 GCA_963573935.1 Arctocebus calabarensis | reverse complement strand
GGGGTGGGGAAAGGAAGAGCAGAGAGAGGGAAGGAGTGAGGGGGGTGGGGTCTTGGTGTGTGCCACACCTTTTGGGGGCAAAACACGATTGTAAGAGGGTCTTTTCCTAACAAATGCAACCAGTGTAACATGGTTTCTTGTACCCCCAATGAATTCCCAACAATAAAAAAAAAAGAAAAAGAAAATATTTCAGAAATAAAAACTGATGAATTCATAGTAATAATAAAAGGTTTGAGGCCAATAACTCCTGTGTGGTATTAAGTTATATATATGAGAAGCCTGTTGCAAGTCAGCATTCATATGCTGTCAACAGGGTCTGTAATACAAATATGTACACTTTATTACTTGTTAAATCAACCTTAAAGAATATGTTAAATGTATTATTTCAAAGAAAGTGAATTCCTCTCTTCAATCATCAGCTAGGCAGTTTGTGAAATCACTTTCAGTAGCAATCAAAATATTTTTTCTTCTTTGTCCTTCTCATCAATAACAAAGAGAAAACGTGCGTGGCATCCTGTCAACTAGCTTCCCTAATTGTCTATTGCTAGTTTTCAGATACTTTCCCCTCTGGTCTATATGACCAACTCACATGGATATTTCTAATCCACTAGGATTAATCCCAACAATTTCCATCCCACTGAAAAAGTACTTAATCAAAGGAGAATGCCATTTTACAATGAGTACCTTGAATCTGCTCTGCAACTTATTCAAGATAAATAAAATACTTGATTTCTTTTTCTACAATACGGTACACCAGGTATCGTAAAAAATCCTCATATTTTAGAACACTTTAAAAAGCTAGATTCAATAGGGAGGAAAAATCAACAAGAAATAAAGGAAACCTCACTAACTGCATAAAATAACTGACAAAAAATGAAGAACAATCCTCAGAGGCCAAAAAATGACAAGAAGTATAATTCAGACAGGTAACAAGATGCTGAGATTGCTGTATGTCATGAATATCTGCAAATCTCTAAATGCCCATAGCTTCATGCTGGGAATACACTGGCGATTCTCTGTTCCTTATATCAACCCTATGGGCCCCAGTCTCCCCTGCACTCTTCAGTCCTACGGTCACTTAGTAACCAAGTGTTGGCCTTCCCGCAAATGATCTAGAGCTTCACAGTTTAAATTTCAGCTTTCTCAATTCTTTCAGGGCACCACTAAGGCAGAAGCAGTAGGAGAGCTGCTCAGACTAGAGACAGGCCCAGAGTTTACTTCATCATGGAATAAGCATAAGCCCCAACTTTCTCACGGTGACCCAGGCAGCCCAGAAGTCTCCTCACCATTTTCAGAACGCATCCATTCGGATTACCTATTTTTTTTTTATAAATATTAGGTGCTTTTACTCTGTGCCACCATAAGTAAATAGGAAGTTAACAGTATCTCCTTTCCTTAAGATTGAATGAATTTTTATTGCTTCAGGTTCATCAAGGGTACAAAGAATTAGGTTACACTGTGCATTGATTGGATGAATTTTTAAACCATCTGTGCCAACCAAGCCAGTGAAAGTTCTACTTAACCTTATTAATAAAGTTTTTCCTTTAAAATATGAATAAATGATTAATTAACAAGATCAACTTACAGAAGAACTTTGTGGACCCCATTAAATATTAGATTTGTGTTTACTGCATTATAAATCATCAGTTGGTAAAATCATAAGCCCTTATAACTGCTTATTTCTTAGAAAATAATACCTTCAACCAAATTAAGTGTCTAGAAGAAGCAAACTTAAATTCTCCTTATGTCAAATAAATACAAAGAAGCCTCCAAATTACTGTGGTATTTATGTAGCAAGAGAGCAGAACAGTGAATAGTTCATTAGTGTCTCATAAGAAAAGGAAATCCAACAGTGACATTTAGGAAAGAGATTATCTACTTAATGCTTTAAAATATTTAATTTGAAGAAATTCAAAGAAATGAAACTATCTTTTCAGTGAGCTGCTTTCATTTAAACAGACCATTGTAATAGACAGTTTAACCCAGTTTAATGTTTAAATTCTCTTTTCAATGTTCAGGCCTACAAAAATCAGACATGCCCCACATTAAAAGCTATGCTCACTGTAAATGGATTGAAACGGTCCAACTTACAAATGGTCAAGATGGTTAGTAGGTGTCTTATATAGAAGACATCCACATCATAAGTAAATACATTTTAGGGCTTCTCACAGAAAGAAAAGGTCTATAATATTTATCATTGACATAAAAATATCTTTGAACCATCATACTCTCTCTTCAAACACTTTGTGTTGTAATGCTATTTCATTCAGTATTTCTGGTAATGTCGGGGATCAAATTTTAGCACCACCTAACATCACTTTTACCAAGGAAAATACAATGTCAGCTGAATGGATATGAAGAACCTGGAGGGATAACTAGGAATAGAGGTACTAGAATCTACACGAGGGCACAAAGAAAATCCTGTGCCATCAAACTGGGAGTGTTTTCTATATCAAAATAGGTGGATAGATACACCAACACAGAATTAATACATGGGATCAGTTCATTCATTTATGGAGTGTCCCAATACAATTAACACAATATTATTCTAAGCAATGAGAATATATTAACGAACCAAACAAAGATTCTCTGCCCTCACGTAGCTTACAGCCTAACTGATAGGGTAAGCAGATAATAAACAACAAAAGTTACGGATAAGTAAACCACTTAGAATTCAACATGGTGCGCTTGGCACCCATGCTCAGTGGTTAGGGCGCCGGCCACATGTACCAGGGCTGGTGGATTCAAACCCAGCCAGGGCCTCCTAAAAAATAATAACAAAAAAAGAAATAGCCATGCATGTGGCAGGTGGCTGTAGTCCCAGCTACTTGGGAGGCTGAGGCAAGAGAATTGTTTAAGCCCAAGAGTTGGAGGTTGCTATGAGCTGTGACGCCACAGTACTCTACCCAGGTCAACAGCTTGAGACTCTGTCTTAAAAAAAAAAAAAAAAGAAGAAGAAGAATTCAAAATGGTGCTCCTTGCTTTTTGAATAGGGGAAAAGTAGAGAAGGTTAGGGTGGTTTTCGCTTCCAGATGTGGAAGAAGAATGGTGTTCAGGGAGATCCCATTGAGAATGTGACTGTTTAACATTTGATCAAAATTTCAGTCCTCAGTAGTAGATCATTCACCAGACAGCCAAAAAGAGATGAAAGCTTTAGGATAGGTGTTTTATCATAAACATCATGCTTATGAACATGTATCTGTGCATATTTATTTTCTCTAAGCCGACACGCTAAAGATAAGCATTTCAATATAAATGCTCTTTTAGAGGGTATATTTTCAATATGATGTTTTCAACCTTTTTATTAACAGATACTTGTGACATGATGGATTTGTGGGAAAATATGCAATATTAATTATTTACATTTAATTCTAGAAAATGTGCTATGCAGAAGTGGGTGGTGTACACATCCAATCTAGTCACTGAACTGACACTGCATGCCAGGTACCCTGCTAGATATTGAGAACCCAGCAACTTTAAACATGCAATGACTTCAAAGAGTTTGCAGCCTAGTAACTGCCGACACTTACCAGTGTTCCACATTTATTACTGCATCAGGCACTAATCCAAATGCTTTTACACATATTAACTCACTCAGCCTTCATGACAAGGTTATGAGGTTGGTACTATTATTACTCACTTTAGATAGATGAAGAAACTGAAGCTCAAGGGCTTCTGTGACTTGCTCAAGGCAACAAGGCTTATTTATTTAGTTGAAGAACCAGGATTAGATGGAACCCAGGCAATGTAACCCTAGAGCTTGTTCTCTACCACTCCTCTAAAAAGATACAGACAAGTCAAGAGACACATTCAATACGATGGTAGAAAAACCTTTCAGGATAAAGCTTAGATTTACCCCAAATGAGATAAGCATCAGTATTCTCTTTTGACCCTTCTCATCAGCATTCTGTTAAGCACTGGTTCTGAAGCACAGGGGGTAAAAGATGAGAACTTTTACCACATCAAGCAACTTCAGGGAAGAGTAATGATCCTGGCTTGGATGGAATCAAGAGCCTAAGAGCTGCTCTGCCACCCTAACACCAGACAGTTCGCATGAGCTAGGACCAGGGCAACTCCACTGCTCTTTCTTCCACAGCTTGAGAATTCTTTCCCCTCAGAACTTGCTCTCTGCCCTGCATCATATTTAAGTTATGAAATTATGTTTTGCTGAGTAAAACATAATTGCTTCAGTTTGGCTTTCTTTGCATAATTACACGGTATGTATTTTCCTTTTAAAAAATATTTTCATTTAAAATTATCCTGGGCATTGTCAGTACTTTATGTATTCAACGAACTATCTCATAGAGTGTTAAGAAATTTCTCAGAGTTTCAGCATTTTTAATGTGAATTGTTAAACTAGCTATAAAGTTCCAACAGCTTTAGAGAAGAAAAAAATATATTAAAATTCACATTCTAAGATTAATATACAAACATTATTAATCTGCTTACCAAATAACAAGTTGTTATGTTTTTATAGTAGCAGAGCAGAGCATGACAGATTACTAAGCTTTAGATAAGGAACTTACAGAAATAAATTGAAACAATCTATTAAGTTGACATTATTCTGTTCTTTTTTATGATCTGCTATTTAAACTCCATAACTAAGTTGCTGCTACATGGGGAAAAATCTCATATTAGATTCTAAGATGTCACATTTATCATATATTAATATATTTGTGTGATATTCGATATGTCATTAGATTGATGAAGACGCTAAGCAATATTTTCTTTCAAACAAAAAAAGCTCACAGACTAATTTTATAGGTATATATTTTCACAGTAGAAGCCAACGTGTTTAAGAGTCAGATTTTTGATAACCTGAACCATCCAGGGTACATCAAATTCAATAAGACAGACCTTCACAAAGCCCACACACTTCACTCTAAAAGTGAGATATGTCCCCCAGAGACCTTGCTGATGGAGGGAATGAGTGCTAGAAGCCAGTGTCCTGTGGAGGAAAAAACAACAGAGGGAATGGCCAATAAAATAAACTTTAAAAGGTTGGCTATGAGGAATCACAGTGGATAGGTGCCAACAATGTTAATATTTTTAAGATTCATAACAATTAAGATTCATACTAAAATATACCCCTAACCATCAAAAAGTGCTTAAATGGTATTTATTATTCTATGGTTACCAAGAGGGAAAGTGTATGATCCGTAGGAAATGTCTGAAGCCTGGAATTGTATTAGTATCAATGATACTAAATCCTATGAGTCATTTCTCCAACATACCATATACACAACGCATTTTGTGATATCAGGGACAACTGGTAAAAATGCCAATTAAGACTCAGACAACTTGAGTTCTAGTTTCTGCCACTTATTTTGGGCAGGTCCAGTAATCCCTCAGAATCCCTTCATTGTCATTTGCAGAAGAGCTCACTAATACCTGTTCTTCCTATCAAAAACTATGGTTGCAAGTATTCAATAAGTTTTTCACAGAACACTGTCAAAATTATGAAGAGCTTCCTCAACATTACTACCTAATAGGCTCTGTGCCTGTGGCTCAGCGGGCTAAGGCGCCAGCCATGTACACCTGAGGTGGCGGGTTTGAATCCATCCTGGGCCCGCCAAACAACGATGGCTGCAACCAAAAAATGACCGGGCGTTGTGGCAGGCACCTGTAGTCCCAGCTACTTGGGAGGCAGAGGCAGGAGACTCGCTTGAGCCCACAAATTGGAGGTTGCTGTGAGCCGTGATGCCACAGCGCTCCATCCAGGGTGACAGCTTGAGGCTCTGCCTCAAAAAAAAAAAAATTACTACCTAATAAATTATAATAAGTAGTTTATTCTTAGTATTTTACATTAGATCAAATAATAATTTTTTGTAAGTAAAAGTAATAATACTTCATAAAACTTGAAGACTATATGACCAGCAGGGTGCTTACATAACATGATCTTTGGTGACAGACACAAAGAAACTGTCTCCAGTATTGTCTGAATATATATAAAACTCATTAAAAGATATTTGTTCAGCCCCGTATTTGAAGTTGGACAAATTAAACCACTGCCCTTTGTTACAATAAACCCGCAGTGAATCACCAAATCTCCATCATTTAGTCAGCAGCTATGAGATAATCCATCTACTTTAGCATTTGAATGAAAATAAGTGAAAAGAACTAATTACCGTGTTCTTCAACCTCCCTCAATAGTTCCCCATCTCAAATTTCCTCTGCTTAATTCTGTATCCCTTTTTGACCAGGAAAGATCTCAGATTGCATGTGTCCCAACTGCTAGTCATTTCTACTGGGATAACTAGAAAAAGAGTACTGAGAATTCTGAGTGGAAATAGACATAAAGCTGACAGCAGGAAGGAAGGAGGATTCATGAGGGAGCCGCGGGCCAGAGAAGACAGCCAAGGAAACCTGAACTCAGATCTCTCATTGAGATGGACCGGGACCCCTGCTAGGGGTCTGGGGGTCCCCCAACCATGGAAATAAATGAAAATCCTGAGTCCCTTCTGGGGAAGTTCTGGCATCTAACTAGCCTTGAAAAGTGAATGTAAATAACCATGCCCCTCCTCAAGCAAGCCAGAGTCACAAAGTGTCACAAAGTGTTTTGCTCCAGGAACCAAAAAGATGGCATCTTACTATATGCTCTTGAGTTGTTTTTCAGAAACCCCCCTAGGATGGAAAATGAAAACAAGGGGGAATTGAGGAATAGAACTCTGATTGTCCTTGTCTGTTCTAAGCATCTCCTTGCCGGGGTTGGAGAAGAGTTACACTCACCTCAACAACCCCCAGTCCAACAGTCTCTGAATCCACCACCTATGTATGACCCAGAGGCCCAAGCTTCAGGACAGCCCACCTTTTCAGGGGAGGCCAGTGTACAATGCATGACCAATATATATTGATTTATAATTTTTGCCTGGAACATTTACTTTCCTAAAATGTATCCCTGCCTTTAAACACCTTTGCTTGTAAACCCTCAGGAAGTTTGTCTCTTAAGAGTTAGCTGCACGTTCTCCTTGCGTGGTGCCATGTAATGCAGGCAGTCCCCAGGTTATGAACTAGATAGGTGCTGTAGGTTTGCTCTTAAATTGAATTTATATGTAAGTTGGAATATGTACATTAACCTATTACCTGTAATAGCCTCCATTCATAAGTATGGACTGTAATTAAGTCAGATATTTGTAACTTGAGGACTGCCTATGAATGCCTGTTTCTCCCCTTTCAACTCCCAGCTTCAGTGTTTGGCCAGCAGACCGGACCAGCAAAGGGCAAGGGGAACTCATCCTTTTATCACGAGCCCACTCCCACAAGTAAATAATCCACTCCCAAAATAATAGCATTAGTCTTCTCAAAGGAGATCTCACCTCTTAGCATAATCACTATAGTGATTAAATTTTCACCTGAGTTTAGAAGGGAAAAATTCCAACCATAGCAAGGAGGAAAGAGTAAAACCCCAGCTTAAATGGCAACATTCTTATATCAGTTTTCTATTGCTAATATAACAAGTACCACAAATGGGGTTTAAGAAAAAACACATCATCACATTGTTTGTGACAATGTGACAAAAAACACTCCATATTATTTGTCAATTCAAAATAAAATAAAACTTTCTTAAAAATCAAAATATCCCAAAACACACACACATGCTTTACTTCTAGAGGTCAGAAGCCTGGCACAGACCTTACCAGGCTAGAATCAAGGCATCAGAGGTCTGTTCTTCTTCCTATAAGCTACAGCAGCTTTCCTCAACCTTGGTGGCCCTAGGGACCAGTTTCACGGAAGATACTTTGTGTACAGACTGGGAATGATGGGGATGGTTTCAGGATGATTCAAGGGCATTACACGTATTGTGTACTTTGTCTGTTATTATCACATTGTTAACCTCTCTGCTAGTGATCACCTGTGTTTGCAGCTGCTCCCCAGCACTAGCATCACCCCTCAGTTGCACCTCACATCATCAGGCATTAGATTTTCATAAGAAGACCGCGGCCTAGATCCCTGGCATGCGCAGTTTACAGTAGCGTTCATGCACCTGTGAGAATCTGTTGCTGCCCTGCCTGAGAGGCAGAGCTCAGGTAGTGATGAAAGGGATGGGGCGCGGCCACAAATACAGAGGAAGCTTCGCTAGTTCACTGCTCACATGCTGCCATGTGGCCCAGTCCCTAACAGGCAATAGACTGGTACCCGTCTGTGGCCCAAGGCTTGGGAACTGCAGAGCTCTAGGGTCCATTTCCTTACTTTGTCCAGCTTCCAGAGGCCATTCATGTTCATTAGCTGATGGCCTTTTCCTCCATCCTCAAAGCTGGCAAAGACAGGTCAAGTGCTTCTCGCATCACATCACTCTGACCCCCTTCTGTCTTCCCCTTCCACACTCACATGCCCCTCACTCAGCTTTCCATATGGCAATCAAGAAGCCTGAAAATATGCCCTTGTTTGTTTTCACATCACTCCCCTACTTAAACTCCTTCACTGGCTTCTTGACCTTCAGAGTAAAGAATACACTCTTTTATAACAATCTACAAGGGTCTACATAATGTATCTCAGTGTTATTAGAAATTTTTTTGCACTAGTACACATAGTAAGAAATTTCTTTTTAAATCATATGTCTATTTCCACGAAACAACAGATATTTTTAATTCTGATCCATTCTTTTTTATTGTTGATGGCAGTCCACCAACAAACTGTAACTTAGTTTATAAAACACTGAACTGGCCCTGCCTTTTTCTCAAACTCTAACTCCTAACTCTGTATTGAGCTCCCTCGGAACTAGATAAACCGACCTATTCCATAGAGCTCATGGCAAGGAGAAGCAAGAGCTAAGCTGGAAACACTATGTAATCATAAGAAACACAGGGAACATCTTGGTAATATAACACCCTGGTGATAAGGGCATGGGGAAGGGATTCGGTTCTCCTTAACATGAGAGCATGGGAGACGAGAATCAGTGCTTAGCAATCTCTACACCTGTGGTGCAAAAAGCCTCAGGATCACTTCTATAAGAAGCTGCAGGAGAAGGCAGTCGGAGAGAGCTCGTTCTTTCACAGACTCTTTCACAGACTCACTCACACTGACTCACTTCTTCTTGCAGGGCTTCTGCCTGAGGCCCTTCTAACAAGGCGGTTAAGATGTACTCTTCTAATAAGACTGCTTCTCTCTCTCTCTCTCTCTCTCTCTTTCTCTCCCCCCGCCCCCCCCCCGTAGCCCTCAGGCAGCTGATGGTAATTGTTCCCAAGCTAGATAGCACAGCGGTCCACAATCAGACGATAGCTAAGCTGGGGCCAGAGACTGACAAGTGGCACCCCAGATGGGACCCAACAAACCTCTATTGGAAATATTTTTCCCAGAACTTTTCAGGACTTGTCCCTTTCTTTGAGAGGCCTCCTCTGACAACCCGTGTCTAATAATCCTTCTCCTATTCTAGCATCTTTTCCTATTTCTTATCTTGCTTTAGTTTTCTCTGCATTCTTATTACTGTTTTCAATAATGTTCCATTGTTTCTTCTCTAACTAGAATAAAAGCTCTGCTAGGACTGTCTTATTGACTGTGATAACCCCAGTACTGGAACCAGGCTTCCCAATACACATAAAAAATTCAAAAATCAGTTACTGAATGAATGAATAAAATATGAGCAAGAGTATCTGAAGAAATGAATTGGAAGATCTTAGTAATTTCCAAGTACCCACAGAGGTACTTGGAAAAATTATTAGTAAATATTTGTATATTATAAATTACATAATTAACTATAATCATTGATAATTATCATTTTTGATTATCTATACCAGTGTACAGAGAACCTTACATATGTTCTTTCCTCTTGTTACAATAGCTCTTTGAGGAAGTTACTGTTACAGATGAAGAAATTGAAACTCAGAAAGGTTAAGTTTCGGGGACAGGGTTGATATAACAAGAGTCAACAGTTAACATCTGTTGTCAGGCATTCTTCTAAGCATTTTATGTGGAAGTACTGTTATTATTTCCAATTTATAGACCAAGAAATTCAGGCACAAGGCACAGCTTGTAGTGGTGGCACCAGAGATCCAACTCAGACAGTCTGACACCAGAATGCCGTTCATGGCCTAGGTGCCCTTGCTGCTCAAGGTCCTCAGTCAGCAGCATCACCTAGGAGCTCCTTAGAAATACAGAGTCTTGGGCTGCACCTGTGGCTCAAAGGGGTAGGGTGCTGGCCTCATATGCCAGAGATGGCAGGTTCAAACCCAGCCTCGGCCAAAAACTGCCAAAAAAAAAAAAAAAGAAATACAGAGTCTCACACACACCTCAGGCCTGCATTCCAACAAGACCCCAAAAGTGACTCAAAGACACAAAAATGTTACAAAGCTCTGCTCTAAACCATACTGCTTCTCAGGCAGGCAAGGAAGGATGGACATAAATAATTCTATGACCTTAAGACTACACTATAAATATTTGAATTAGAAGTATTAAGTTTAATTTTATAGAAGTATAATACTCTGAAGTAAATCTAAAAGAATTGCTGAACTTCAGATAAATTGCTATTCACTCCAAAATACATTTCTTTTAGGCAAGAAAAAAAATGATGAAGTACGTTCAGAGGTTGAGAGCACCTTATTTTCCTTATTCTAACCTCATTTTTCAGCTTTAGATTTCATCAACTGACTTCCTGCTGTGAAAGATGAGGATGTCAAAACTGCCACCTTCCTCGCTACTTCCTCCCCTTTCCCCTTCCTCCACATTTATCATGGTATTTCAGTATTTTCCTTCACTAAGATGTGTAGCATCTCCATTCTGTTTCATTATTATAATTCCCTCCATATTTCAATATCTCTTTGGACTTACATGGGCCTTTACCACCTCCTCTCCATCTCTAAGCTCAATATTTTGATTCATTCTTTGATTGACTTTTTGCTGTTGTTGTTAGGTGACACTTTTTTAAAGGGATCATCAGTACCATTTTCATAAATAATTTTATCTTTAAGAAGTTTACCTGTTTCCTTTATAAATGAACTAAAATGTAGCTAACGATTTTATTTGGGGGGTACACATTCCTTCAGAACTCTGTAGACCTTGCTCCTTTGTCTCCCTTGTGTCCCAGAGGCAAATGCCGGGAAGAAGTCTGAAGCCATTCCATTTATTGACCTCTTCCAAATCCATTACTTCTGCCCAGAAGTGTTTCATTTTTATTTTTTTTAATCTTTACTATTTCAATAAAACATAAGCGAAGCAGACTATGCCTTGATCTAGACACACTGTCTTTTCAATATGTTCATTTAGTTCTTTTTTATTTCATTTCAGGAGACTGTCTTGAATTACTGTTCAGAACACCTCTTACATTTATCCCTTTCTCTATTTTAAGGACACATTCTTTTCTTAGGAATCTTTGTCTACCATATAAAGCACCACCTCTCCAATTGTTTTAGTTTCTTTTTTTCACATTCATTGAACTAACTTGAGCCTCTCCTTAAGCTTTGTCTGCTCTATCACTTGCCATTTGGGGATTATTTTTTTAGCTATAATGGAACTGTGTTAGCTCGACAATTATTCCTTCTCTCTAATCCTATTGTTTTATCATAATACCTCAGGGCTCTTGTTTTATCGAATTTGCAATCTTATTAGATTTTTCCAGAGCATGAAGTATCCTTGTAGCATATTCTTCCTTTCTTTGTATTATGTTAATTTCAGACTCTCTTCAGCATGTAATGTTCTCATCTATTTCCTTTTGACTATTTTATAATGGCATAGTTTCCCTGATACTTCTTTTTGTCTGCCCAAAACCCCAGTAATTCAGTATAGAAATCTCTTGATACCCATTCCTAAATATCTATCACCTGGTCAGTATTCTTTCCTATCACTAAGCTACAATTTGAGGGCCAGGTGTTTATAATTTTTTTCTGTTGAACACTTAGGAGTTGAGGAGTGGGAGGGTGGACTCAAGCTGAATAAAGTCCTTGATAGGAGACACATGCTTAGACACATGTTTAGCACTTGAGTCTATCTTTACAAGAGTGGCTGAAAGATGAGCCTTCAAATTTTAATTACATTCCATACATATAACCAGGTTCTTATGAGAGTGGCCTCCAGAGGCCACCAGACCCCTTTTCTGATGGTTTCTGTATCATACTTTGCTGTAAAATAAGCTGCTTACAAAGCTGGCTTGCATTGGTTTTCTGGATTGGAGACCAGGGAATTAGTAGCACCTTCTTCTTCAAAGTGTTTTCAGAGAAAACTCCCCATAGGCAAGTACAAAACCAGCAAAAACACACAATCAATTTCATCATCTCTTCGAAATAGTATATAAAGGGTTATTTATGAACACAGATTATTATTCTCAGTAATGTCTTATCAATTTATCGTTCTCTCTGTGAAGCCCATGGTATCCACAGAGTTAATTTTTGATGTTATGATATGTTTTCTTGTATCCTTACACTAAACATTAAGAAAAAGGACTTTGAGTCATGATTTCTGGATTCCAAGCTCAGCTCAACTGTTTACCCTCAATGTTACTCCAAGCAAGGGAAAGCCTTTCTAAGTGTTGTTCCTTTATCTATAATACGGTGTGGATGACACCTACTTTATAGAGTTACTATGGAGATTATACAAAATAAGTTATATAAGGCACTTGGCACAGGCCTGCATATAGGAAGCACACAATATATTTTCACAACTCTTATTTCTTTCTTAGACCGACAGCTTAAAGAACAAATATTTATTTCTTACAGTTCTGGAAGCAAGGAGGTCCACAGTCAAGGTAGTAACAGATTGATTGTCCAGTGAGAGCCCTCTTCCTGGTTTCCAGATGGCCACCTTCTTGCTGTGTCCTCACATAGTGGATAGAAAGAGGGTTCAGTTCTCTTCCTATTCTTTTAAGGTCACTATCATGAGGGTTCCACTCTGATGACCTCATCTAAACCTAATTACATCCCAAAGGCCCAACATACAAATACTATCAAACTGGCAATTCAGACTTCAACAGATGAATTTTGAGGGGGACACAAATATTCTGCCATAGTGTTATACATGCTCAAGGTACCACACAGGCAATGAGTGAGAAGGAGAGCACCTTATATACAGACTCTGTTGGAGCACATTATAATTCCAGAGGCTTGGCTTGGCGCCTGTGGCTCAACAGGCTAAGGTGCCAGCCATGGTCACCTGAGCTGGCGGGTTTGAATCCAGCCCTGGCCCGCCAAACAACAATGTTGGCTGCAACCAAAACAAAAAAATGGCCGGGCGTTGTGGTAGGCACCTGTAGTCCCAGCTACTTGGGAGGCGGAGGTAGGAGACTCGCTTGAGCCCACGAATTGGAGGTTGCTGTGAGCTGTGATGCCATGGCACTCTATCCAGGGTGACAGCTTGAGGCTCTGTCTCAAAAAAAAAAAAAAAATTCCAGAGGCTTTCTAAAAAAGGTGACATCTAAGCCAACTATTACTGATTAGGGAGGAGTGAGCCAGGAAAGAGAAAGAAATTTCAGATAGCGGGGACAGATTCCATCTATTCATTCATTTATTTATTCAAGAAATATTTCATAAACACCAACCATATGCCAGATCCTATCCGAGGGGTCAGGGAAGACAGCAGTGAGCAAGGAGACAAAACTTTCATGCCACTTGTAGAGACAAACAAGCAATAAATAAACATAATATAATGGCAGATGCTATAAAGTATTAAGAAGAAACTACAAGGCAAAGTAGACAGATAGAATGATAGAAAGGAAGGGCTTTGTTAGATGGGATGATTAGGGATGACTTCCCTGAGGAAGCAACATTTGAACAGACGCCAAAATGAAAAATGACTAAATCCTCTATGTAAGATAAAACATGATAAAAATTAAAAAGCAAAAAAAAAAAAAAAACTTTCAATTTCAGGAATCCCACCATCAGTTCAGTGGCCATTTTAACGCCATTCAAAGGCATTTTTTTTTAATTTCAATTTGATGTGAGGGTACAAATGTTTAGGTTGCATTTGTTTTTAAGGTTGAGCACTTCACCCAGGAGGTGTGCTGCATACCCTTACATTGTGCACATTAGGTGAGAACTTGCCAATCACCCTCTTCCCCCCCACCCCCCACTTCCTCTTTCTCTCTTCCCCACTTCCCCAGAGACTTTACATCTTTTACATTAACTTGGATGGAATTGAAGCATATTCTTCTTAGAAAAGTAACACAAGAATGGAAAAGCAAGTATCCAGTTTACTCAATAATAATATGAAACCAATTTATCAACAACAACATAAAAGAAAAACATCATTGAAAGGTTTTAAGCAAAGTTGATTGTGCTTCAAAAAGTTTATACTAGGAACAGAGTGCAAGATAAATCTGAAACAGTCAAAGCTGGTAGTTTAAAAAAAAAAGCCTACTGGGAGGCAGGAGAAGAAATGAAGAACTCAAAAGTTATTTAGAGGAAAAAAGGAGGAGGACTAGGCACATGAATTAGCTCAAAGTTTCAGGATCTTAACTCTGAGAACAAGTGTTTAGAGTTAGGATCTGGACATCCCCAAGGAAAGAAATTGAGAGAACAGGAATACATTCTAGGTATGACTTATGGGAAGAAAACAACACAGGGACTAAATAGTAAATAATAAGACCATAAGATTCCAAATCTAGGAGAATTTAATTCTAAACCCTGCCAGAAGACAAATCACAATGATTAATATATAGTCTGCCTTCCAGTTCTACCCAGCACTGGCCTAAGTCTAAGTCTGTCTCTAAGGACGATTATTTGATTTTATTTCCAAGGAATAGAAAAGAAACAGGTGAGGAGAAACCAGGACAGCTAGAAAACAACAAAAATCTTCCTGTAGGACCCAATAAAGTATGTCCCTTATTTAGCATCTAATATTTATATGCACCGTGACATCATTTTGCCATTTACCTGATGATTCCATGGTAGATTTCATTCTTCTCCAAGAGGTTCTGCATCCATTTTTTTTCTAGACAACAAGCTAGTAGAAAGAACATGGGCTTTGGGGTTGAGAAGACCTGGTTTCCAGTCCTAGCCCCGCCATAGATGAACCACATAACCTTGAGGCCAAGCCATTTCTCCCCTTTATACTTCTGTTTTCTCCCTAGGAGAATATCAGTGGTTTCTGAAAATTAAATGAGACTATGTGTATTACAGCAACTAGTGCAGAACCTGGCACATTGAATGTTTATTCAATATAGGTAGAAAATTGAATTTGGGATGCATATGGAATAGTGGAGGAGAGGAAAGTGAACAAGGATCACAAAAAATGTATATGTCAAACTATGGCATTACTGGGGAGTAGTTTAAACATTTTTAAGAAGGAAAGTAACACAGTCAAGTTTACTTATAGGAGACAAACTAGAGCAAGAAAATCAGTTAGAAGACATAAGTCCTAACCCAAGCAATAAACAATAATGAACTCTGACAGTGCCTTGGTAGCAAGGATGATTTCCTTAGACAGTTAGGAAGGTGTTTAATTAGTACCAGAAATAAAGGAGAAAGTGGACAAGACTGGATTCATGGTCCTATTCAAAAAACAAGGAGTATAGGAGAAGAACGAAGTGTGAACAAGAGAAGGAGCTCACTCAGGCACTTGCTCTTAATGACTTCTGTCATTCAACAAGTATTTGTGGAGTGTCTACTATATCACAGCATAGAGCATAGAGCAATAAACACACCAAGTAACTCCTTGCTCATGGAGTGTATATCCCAGCAGAAGAGTTAACTAGAAAAAGGATTTCAGAAAGTGATCCAAGGAGAGAGAACACACTTGAGGTTGAAAGTAACATTCCTTCAAGGAAGTAAAGGCTACTCCAGCAGCATACAGGAGAAAGAGGCACAAGTCAAAGAAAAGAAACCTTTAGGTCCTGCAGGGCCTAGTATGTCACTTTAAAGGATGTGGGCTTTATCTTCACAGTAGCTGAAGCCACTGATAAGTTTCAAACAATAAACTAACCGAGATATGATCAAGTTCACATTTTAAATTTTCATGCTAACTACAGAGAATGATTTGAAGATATCCACTTGCCAAAATTGAAATTCTATGGCAAACCCCATTTGCAATGTTGAATAAAAACAGGCAATGTTGAGCAAAACAATGAAAGTATACATTTAAATGCATTGATGAAGTAAAAAAAAAAGAAAGAAAGAAAGAAAAAGAAAAGAAAGACAGACATGAAAGCTATCTGTAATAGTACGATCAAAACATTTCTGAATGTATATGAATCGTGCCCTATGATTGCACCAATGTACAGAATTATGATTCAATAAAATTATAAAAAAAAAAAGAAAGAAAGAAAGAAATCTCCAAAAACCATGAAGAATAAAAATAAGCTAAAATGAGAATGGTAGGCAAACTATGAAGCCAGAGTTACCCTGAAAGTAAATACTTTAATGCTACAATCTAGACCTTTGGGGATTTATGGCTATGAGAGAAAACAAAAGCTTAAGTGTTGGGTCTATTCTAAGGACATTAAAAAATCTCTTAGAGGCCTCAATTTTTTTTTTGGTGGGGGGGAGAGAGTCTTACTTTGTCGCCCTTGGTAAAGTGCTGTGGCATCACAACTCACAGCAACCTCAAGCTCTTGGGCCTAGGCGATTCTCTTGCCTCAGCCTTCCAAGTAGCTGGGACTACAGGTGGCTGCCACAACACCCAGCTATTTTTTGTTGCAGTTTGCCTAGGGCCAGGTTCAAACCCACCACCCTCAGTATATAGGGCCAGCTCCCTACTCACTGAGCCACAGCACTGCCCCAGTTTCAATGTTTTGTATACATACCCAATAGTGGAACTGATGGCTTATATGGTAGTTCTACTTTTAACTACCACAACAGTATGGAAGTTCCATACTGTTTTCCATAGCTGCTGTAACATCTTACGCACCCCCCAACAGCATACAAGAGTTCCAATTTTGCCAACACTTATCTTTTGTTCTTTTTATAATCACCATCATAACAGGTAGTAAATGATATCTCATTATAGTTTTGATTTGTATTTCTCTGATAATCATTGATGATGGGCACTTTTTATATGTCTGTTGGCCAATGTAAGTCATCTTATTTGAACAAATATCTATCCAAGTCCATTGTGCGTTTTCTATTAGGTTATATAGTTTTTGCTATTGAGTTCCTTATATATTATGGTTATTAGCCCCTTATCAGATGCATGGAGTTAATATCCAAAATATACTTTCTCTTGTTCTATAGATTGCTTTTATACAATGTTGTTTCCTTTTCTATGCAGAGGATTTTTAGTTGGCTATAGTACCACTTATCTATTTCTGTTTCAGTTGCCTATGTTTTGTGTGTCATATCTAAGAAAACATTGCCAAGACCAGTATCAAGAAACTTTCCCATACATTTTCTTCTAGGAATTTTATAGTTTCAGATCGACATTTTAAGTATTTAATCTATACTTAATCACTGGGGTGATTTTTGTGTATGATGTAATGTAGGAGTCTAATTTTAATTTTTGTATGTGGGCATCCAGTTTTCCCAACATTTGCTGAAGAGACTCTCCTTTTTCCCATTGCATATTATTACTTTCTCTCATTCTATAGATTGCTTTTACACTCTGTTGTTTCCTTTGCTGTGCAATAAAATTGCATATTATTCAAAGACCAGTTGATTGTGTATGTGTGGGTTTATTTCTGGGTACTCTATTCTGTTCCCTTGATCTATGTTTACCTTTATGCCAGTACAATACTGTTTTAACTACCATAAGTTTGTAATATATTTTTAATCACAATAGACAAGAGATGGAAACAGCCCTACTATTCATCAACAGATAAATGGATAAATAAATTTGGTATGCACATACAATGGAAAACTATGCAGTCACAGAAAAAAAAATAATAAGTTGGTCCCAGAAAGACATTTCTATATAGTCCAACTTATTTTTTCTCCTTTTTTTTTTTTTTTGTAGAGACAGAGTCTCACTTTATCGCCCTGGGTAGAGTGCCGTGGCGTCACACTGCTCACAGCAACCTCCAGCTCTTGGGCTTAAGCGATTCTCTTGCCTCAGCCTCCCTAGTAGCTGGGA